>CM035424.1:175719316-175721816 GCA_020310875.1 Ceratopteris richardii | reverse complement strand
TTTTCCTTCATCATTTCTCTTGCAAATTCTACAAGAGTTCTATTTCTTATTTCTGCAATTCCATTCTATTGAGGAGAGTACGTGCAAGTTACTTCTCTCTTTATACCTGCATTCCACAAATAATCATCACACTCTTTAGAAAAATACTCTCCCCCTCCATCTGATCTCAACCTCTTGAGCTTTTGTCCTGTAACCCTTTTTGCATAAGCATGATAATGCTTGAATGTCTTGAAGACTTCTGATTTGTCCTTGATTACATATAAAGTAATCCATCTTGTTGCATCATCAACAAACAACACATAATATCTGGATCCATTAATGCTATAGTCCCTTGAAGGACCCCACACATCTGTATGAATCAATTCAAGCATATTTGAATACTTGTACCCTGATTTATTGTATGAACTTTTGTGTGCTTTACCTAATTGACAAGCTTCACAGTTGTACACCATGTGTTGCCCTTCAACTTTTGGCAAACCAAGCACCACATCATTCCTTGACATTTCCTTTATGGCTCTCTCATTGAAATGTCCTAGCCTTTTATGCCATAGATCTAACTCAGACATCTTTTGACTTCCATAAGTAAATAAGGCATGTCCCACATTACCTTGGACTTTGAGAGTAAACAACCTTCCTTCCTTTTTACCTGCAACGATGTTTCTATATCCCTGATTTGGATCTTGCACATAAACACCATCATTTGTGAATCTGACTTCATATCCCTTCTCCACAATTTGCCCCACACTTATCAAATTTATAGGAATAGTAGGAACATAAAGTACCTTGCTCAAGAGTGTACTTCCATTCTTTGTCTTCACTGATCCAAATGCTTTCCACCTTATGCTTAGTATTGTCACCCGTTTGAACTATATGTCCATTCACCTTTGCTTCCATATCAGTCATCAGTGATATATTACCACTCAAATGATTGCTACATCCTGAGTCAATATAAAACACCCTTTGATCTTCTCCTACTGCTTCATGAGTTGCATTCAAGATGAGAGTCATGTCATCCTTTTGATCTGATGCATAATTATAATAATTGTTGTTGTAGGACTGAGATTGAAAACTTCTTCCACCTCCTCTAGCATATGATGTCCTACCACCTCTTCCTCTGAAGTTGCCTCTTTGGTTTCTGCCTCCTCTACCTCTTTGATTAAAACTCTGATTATTATTTCCTCCATTTTGATTGTTATACCAACAATCATTTGCCAAATGATTGGTTCTGCCACAAATCCAACAAGCTTTAATATTATCTTTGTTCTTACCTCCTTTTCCTTTACCTCTGAAATTCATCTTTCCTTTTGTAAAGTTAGCTTGACTTGAGGTCCCTTCATCATTAGTTGACTGCTTCCCTTTGCCATTCTTTTTCTTGTCCTTGGAGTGCATAGCTAGGCTTGCACTCCTATCATTGTCTCCCTTAATGTCCTGCTCAAAAGTTAGCATGTGTCCTAGCAATTGATTAAGATCAGGAGTAAAGTGATCAAGTGACAATTCTATAGACAATATGAAAGGCTTCCACTTCTCATCTCCTCTCAGACCTGTAAGTATTTGCCTTACCAACTTATCCTCTTCAATGTCTTCATCTACAACTCCCAAGCTATCTGCAATATCCTTCATCCTTGCCACATAATCAGAAATTGATTGTGAACTCTTCTTCTTGAAAGTTGTGAATTCTGCCCATAATGAGGACTTCCTTGACTTGGTTGTGTTTTGGAAATGCTCTTCCAAGGAATTCCACACATCTCTTGCACATTCTAATCCTCTGATGTGAGGTAGAAGATAATCATTTACAGCCGTGTAAATGATACTCCTAGCTTGAGCATCCTTTCTCATCCAGGTCTTCAAATCTGCAAGCTCTTCCCTCGTTGGAATACTAGGATCTGCAAACTCAGGCTTTTCTTCTTCTCCTGTAATGAATGCTATCAAATCTTTGCTCATGAGGTGAGCCTCCATCCTCATGGACCAAGCTGGATAGTTCTCCCTATCTGGCTTATCAATCTGCAAGCTTTCTCCCATCTTTGATCTTCTGTGTCTGCAATTACTATGATTTATGATAATAGAATGTACCTTGGATATGAAGCTTTAATTCTTCTTGATCCTTTGAACTCATACTTGATTCTCCTTCAGCTTTTCTTTCAAACTTTGATCCTGTGCTCCTTTAATTTGAAAAAACTTCAATATATGCAACAATCGGAACTTCCAATACTCTTTACTTCACTTGTATTGCACCTTCTCCTCTAATACCACTGTTGGAGACTTTTTAATCTCCAAAGGTCTGATCTATACCAATCTAAGAACACTTATATATCAGTTATGGATTAAACTTTACACAAATATTGTCTTCTTTTATCAAAACTTTCACTAACACTTCTCTGAGTAAAGAAATTCCTTCTTCAGAAAGTCTACTTCAAGAATGGACTTCATTATTTGCACATATCTTCAGATTTCTTCAAATCAATGATACACATATCTCCACAGTACCTTTGGGCAATCATAT
>CM035424.1:175706816-175711816 GCA_020310875.1 Ceratopteris richardii | reverse complement strand
CAATTGTTGATTGTCCTCCACCAACAGCTCCCCCTCAATCATCAATTGAGGTTTTATCTATCTTCTTTATGCCTACCATGTCTTTGAATCTCTGTAGCTTTGGTCCATCCAAGCTTTTGGTTAGCATATCTGCTATCTGATCTTTTGTTGAAGTATGTATGACTTCAATCTCTTTATCCATCACCTTCTCTCTTAGAAAGTGATACTGAATCTCAATATGTCTAGTCCTGGAAGGAAACACAGGCTTAGCAGGTAAGTACAATGAACTCATGTTATCTCCATGAATAGTGGGTGTACTCTGAATAATGTCAAAACTCTTCATAAGAGTCTTAAGCCATATCACTTCCTTTGCAGCTTCAACCATCCCTTTATACTCTGCTTCTGTAGATGATAAAGCAACTGTGTTGCTTCTTTGAACACCAAGAAATTAACTTATCTCCCACATAACACAAGTATCCATAAGTTGATCTCCTATCATCAGGATTACCTGCCCAATCTGCATCACTATATATCTTGATGTTTGTATCTGATGTAAAACCATAATACAAACCTTCTTTCAGTGTACCCTTAATGTACCTTAACACTCTTTGACCTGCAATCCAATGTTCTTTCCTAGGGCAATGCATGAATTAAGACAAAACTCGAGCTGCATATGACAAATCAGGCCTAGTTAATGTAGCATATATCAGACTACCAACCAAACTCTGATATAGTTTCATATCCTTGAACTCTTCACCTCCATATCTGCTCAATTTTTGATTCATCTCCATTGGAGTAGGTGCTACCCTACAATCATTCATCTTAAACTTGATCAAAAAGTTTCTCAAATACCTTTCTTGAGTCACATACACTCCAGGTTGAGTGTATGATATCTCCATGCCCAAGAAATATGACAAGTCTCCCAAATCACTGATTTTGAACTCTTTCTCCATTTGCTTCTTTAGGCTTTGAATGCCTTTCTCATCTGTACCTGTGAGAATTATATCATCAACATATATGCACATGTATATGAACCCATCATCACTTGCTTTGACAAGCAAGCTACTATCTGTTTTAGATACTTGAAATCCAAGTTCTTTCAAGAACTTCACAAGTCTATAATTCCATGCCCTCGGGCCTGCTTCAAACCATACAAAGCTCTCTTTAGCTTGCTCACATGATCTGGATACCTTCCATCTCTGAATCCTTGTGGTTGCTCCATGAAAACATCATCTGAAATATAACCATTTAGAAAAGCATTCTTCACATCTAATTGACACAATTTCCAACCTTTACATGCAGCAATAGCTATGAGTGTCCTGATGGTTGTCATCTTTGCCACAGGACTATAGGTCTCATCATAATCTATACCATAAGTATGAGCAAAACCCTTCACAACAAGTCTAGCTTTATACCTAGACACACTTCCATCTGCATACCTTTTTTTCTTGTAGACCCACTTGCATCCAATGATCTTCTGGCTATTTGGTTTAGGAACCAACTCCCATGTCTGATTCTCCATCAATGCATCATATTCTTCCTGCATAGCTTTCTCCCAATTTTCTTTACCTTTTGCCTCTTCATATGTAGAAGGATCTTCATCTGCCTTTATCATATAAGCATAATCTTTTGTAGCCAAAAAAGAAGTGTCATAGTTATACCTTGTAGGTTGCCACTTGTGTCTTGATGACCTTCTAAGTTCTCCACTCTTCGAGGTTTCTGGTTCATCACACTCAAGATCAAATCTTGGCATTTCTTAAACTTCAACCTGTACTTCATTATTCTTCTCTTCATCAAATATCTGAACCTTTGATTTACCTTTCTTTTGATTCACAACTTCTTCATCACCTACATTAATATTGATTGTACCTGCATACGAAGTACCTTGCTCATCAAATGTAACATCCTTTGATACAAGGAATTTTTTTGTGGATGGACTCCACAACCTATATCCCATTTGCTTATCATCATAACCAATGAATACATACTTTTCAGCTTTAGGTTCCAATTTGTGCCTTAATTGTGATGGCACATATGCATATGCCAAACATCCAAATACTTTGCAATGGTCTAATGTAGGTCTCTTACCCCACCATGCCTCATATGGTGTCATACCCTGCAAAGCTTTACATGGCAACCTATTAACCAAATAAGTAGCTGTGTTTACAGCCTCAGCCCACAAGTAATTTGGGAAATTTTTCTCCTTCATCATGGATCTTGCAAACTCAACAAGAGTTCTATTTCTTCTCTCCGCTACACCATTTTGTTGAGGAGAGTACCTGCAAGTAACCTCTCTCTTTATACCTGCATTCCACAAGTAATCACTGAATTCATTAGAGAAATACTCTCCCCCTCCATCTGACCTTAGTCTCTTCAACTTATGACCTATAATTCTTTCTGCATACACATGATAGTGTTTAAATGTATTGAATACCTCTGACTTATCTTTGATCACATAGATAGTGATCCATCTCGTAGCATCATCAAGATAAATCCCATAATACCTTGAACCATTAATACTAAAATCTTTTGATGGTCCCCACACATCTGTGTGTACCAATTCAAGCTTCTCTAAATACATAAAACCATGCTTGGAATAAGATTGCTTATGAGCCTTACCTAATTGACATGCCTCACATCTGTATGTCATATGTTGACCTGCAACATTAGGCAATCCAAGCACATAACCATTGTTAACCATATCTTTGATACCTCTTTCATTGAAATGTCCAAGCCTCTTGTGCCAAAGATCTAACTCAAAGATCTTATGCCCTCCATAAGTGAACAAGGCATGACCAATATTACCTTGAATCTTCAATGTGAACAATCTTCCTTCTTTCTTACCTGAAACAATCTGTTTATACCCATTTCTAGGGTCTTCCACAAACACCCCTTCATTAGTGAATCTAACTTCACAACCTTTTTCAACAATTTGACCTACACTTATCAGATTCTTAGGAATTGTAGGAACATACAAGACCTTACTCAAGAGGGTACTTCCATCCTTGGCCTTCACTGATCCAAGTGACTTCACATTGTGCTTTGTACTGTCACCTGTTTGAACTACATGATTAGTTACCTTATTCTCCAAATCAGTCATCAAGGCTATGCTGCCACTCAGGTGATTGCTACACCCTGAGTCAATGTAGAAGACTCTTTGGTTTTCACTTTGTCTTTCACAAGTTGCATTCATTATCAATGTTGAATCCTCCTTCTGATTTGAAGCATAATTGTAGTAGGTATTGTTGTATTGTTGACTTTGGAATCCTCTACCTGCATTTCTTCCAAAGTAACCTCTACTATCTCTACCTCTGAAATTACCTCTTTGATTTCTGCCACCTCTTCCTCTTGAATTAAAATTCTGATTATATCGACCATTACTCTGAGTATTATGCCAACAATCATTAGCTACGTGATTTGTCTTACCACAAATCCAACAAGCTTTGACTCCATCTTTATTACTCCTGCCTCTTCCTCTACATTTGCCATGTCCTCTTCCTCTTAGGAAGTTGGCTTGACTAGTTGTGCCTTCATCTTCATTTGCTTGTTGCTTCCCTTTGCTATTTTTCTTCTTATCCTTTGAATACATTGCATGACCTACACTTTTGTCCCCTTCACCTTTGACATCCTACTCAAAGGTTAACATATGTCCTAGCAACTAATTTAAGTTAGGAGTAAAATGGTCAAGTGATAATTTAGTAGACAAAATGAATGGCTTCCATTTGTCATCACCTCTCAACCCTGTGAGGATTTGCCTTACCAATTTATCCTCCTCAATGTCTTCATCAACTGCACCTAATGCATCTGCAATGTCCTGCATCCTTGTTACATAGTCTGAGATGGATTGAGAAGCCTTCTTCTGGAAAGTGGTAAATTCTGCCCACAAAGATGCCTTCCTTGACTTGGTGGTGTTTTGAAAATGTTCCTCCAAAGCATTCCATATATGACTTGCACTTTCAAGAGCTCTAATGTGAGGTAGCAAGTAGTCATTGACTGCCATATAGATAATGCTCCTAGCTTGAGCATCTCTCTTCATCCAATTCTTGAAATCTGATAGTTCTTCCCTAGTTGGAACACTAGGATCTCTGAACTGAGGCTTTTCTTCTTCACCTGTAACATAAGCTATCAAGTCTTTGCTCATAAGATGAGCTTCCATCCTCATTGACCATGCTGGATATTTCTCTCTATCCAACTTCTCTATTTGAAGAGAATCTCCCATCCTTTCTTCACCTGTATATTGAATTCTATCTTTATGAGTAATAAATGTACCTTTACTTTGAATAATGTTCCTTTTGTCTTCCTTGATGTCGTACGACCTCCTTCTCAAGCTTTGTCCCCCAGCTTTCACTTTTTTTAACCTTCAGATGTTGAATTCTTTGCACCTGCAGCAGTCGGGATCCTCCTTTCTTCAATTTTGATACTTCCTACTCTGATACCACTGATGGAGACTTTTAATCTCCAAAAGAACAAGCTACTCTTGTAATTAGAGCACCTCTATAACAAGAGTAACTCAAACTTTCACCACTTTTAGAGGATCAATGATTATTTATGAAGATTTTGAAAAATCTGTGAAGAAGATGTCTACAGAGAAAGTTTGCTGCACATATCTTTCTCATTACCTTATCAATTGTGTAAAGTTTTTTTTGAAACTTTGCACAAAGTGTCGCCTGCAGTTTGTGCACTTTCTTCAAGTTGAATCGTTCCAAAAGATTCAGTATATCTTGAGAAATGAACTCAACAAGTTACCTATGTCTAAACCTGCTCTTTTGAGAAGTCGATTTAGACACCTATAACTTTTAACACATGGTTCTCTCAATCTAGAACCCATTTATGAAAATGCTTTTAGCCATAGATAAATTACCTTCCAACTTAAAGATTGAGTGCTTGCTTGCTCAAAACTTTACACTGTGGAAGGAGAACTGACCAAAACATTAACATCCAATTTTTCACCTCCTGCAACTTCTCATGTTTCCATTTACACATGTAAATGTTCCTACACTCAATTCTCTCAGCTTGATCAC
>CM035424.1:175671816-175694316 GCA_020310875.1 Ceratopteris richardii | reverse complement strand
GGTGAGTTTTTCTTAACTCGGAGACACCCAGATGTCGGGGTCTCTTCGGTGATGCAGGTGGAAGACTTACCTAGCCTCGCCATAGGAGATGTATGATAGCTATTCATAGGTGCTCGATAAGCCTAGTTGGCTTCTATTGGGTAACTGATTATACGTAGTGGAGTCAGTGATTCACTATGCAGACAAACATGTGAGTACTTGCAGTTTTATGATATTTTGACACTATTCATACACTCATTTCGACCAGGATACTCTAGCAAAATTTTTCCAGATTTTTGGTTTTGTGAACTATATAGTGGTCAATTTACTCCTTGATACACTTATTTGTTGGTGTTTCGACTCTTCTAGCTCCATTATCATTCCATCTAGTTCTCTACCATCATGGCATCAGAGGTCTCAGGCACATCCGGTGATGGAGAGCGTTATTCTCCAAAAGAAGAAGCTACTCTTGAAATCAGAGCACATCTATATCAAGAGTAACTCAAGACCTTTCCCAACTTGGAGGATTAATGATCACTTATAAAGATTTTGGATAAACTATGAAGAAGATGATTCTAAAGAAAAACTGCTACACATATCTCTCTCATTGACTTATCAAATGTGTAAAGTTTTTGATAAAACTTTGCACAAGGTTTTGCCTATAGTTTGCACACCTCCTCCAAGTTAAATCACTTCAAAAGATTCAGTAGATCTTGAGAAATGAACTTAACAAGTCACCTATGTCTAAAACTGTTCTTCTGAGAAGTGGATTCCTGTAAATAATTTACATATGTGTACACATATTTATCTTCTGGATATGCACTTCCTTCATACTTCATAACTTGATCTTTTCTGCAGTCCTTGACTTCAATTCTTCATAAAAAACATCAATTATTGATTGCGCTGCACGAGCTCCCCCTCAATCATCAATTGAGGTTTTCTTCTATCTTCTTTATACATGCCATGTCTTTGGATCTCTGTAGCTTTGGTCCATCCAAGCTTTTGGTTAGCATATCAGCTATCTGATCTTTTGTTAAAGTATGTATTACTTCAATCTCTTTATCAATCACCTTCTCTCTTAGAAAATGATACTGAATCTCAATGTGTTTAGTCCTGGCATGAAAAACAGGGTTAGTGCCTAAATACAACGAACTCATGTTATCTCCATGAATAGTGGGTGTACTCTGAATGATATCAAAACTCTTCATAAGAGTCTTAAGCCATATCACTTCCTTTGCAGCTTCAACCATACCTTTGTACTCTGCTTCTATAGATGACAAAGCAACTGTGTGTTGCTTCTTTGAACACCAAGAAATTAACTTATCTCCCACATAACACAAGTATCCATATGTTGATCTCCTATCATCAGGATTACTTGCCCAATCTGTATCACTATATATCTTGATGTTTGTATCTGATGTAAAACCCTATTACAAACCTTCCTTGAGTGTACCCCTAATGTACCTCAACACTCTTTGTCCTGCAACCCAATGTTCTTTCCTAGGACAATGCATGAATTGAGACAATACTCCAACTGCATATGATAAGTCAGGCCTAGTTAATGTAGCATAAATCAGACTACCAACCAAACTTTGATATAACTTCATATCCTCGAACTCTTCTCCTCCATATCTGCTCAATTTGTGATTCACCTCCATTGGAGTAGGTGCTACCCTGCAATCAACCATTTTAAACTTGATCAGCAAGTTTCTCAAATAACTTTCTTGAGTTACATACACTCCATGTTGAGTGTATGAGATCTGCATGCCCAAGAAATATGACAAGTCTCCGAAGTCAATGATCTTGAACTCTTTCTCCATTTTCTTCTTTAGGCTTTGAATGCCTTTCTCATCTGTACCTGTAAGAATTATATCATCAACATATATGCACATGTAAATGAACCCATCATCACTTGCTTTAACAAGCAAGCTACTATCTGCTTTAGATACTTGGAAACCAAGTTCTTTCAAGAACTTGACAAGTCTATAATTCCATGCCCTTGGGGCCTGCTTCAAACCATACAAAGCTCTCTTGAGCTTGCACACATGATCTGGATACCTTCCATCTTTGAATCCTTGTGGTTGCTCCATGAAAACATCATCTGAAATATAACCATTTAGGAAAGCATTCTTCACATCTAGTTGACATAACTTCCAACCTTTACATGCAGCAATAGCTATGAGTGTCCTGATGGTTGTCATCTTTGCCATAGGACTATAGGTCTCATCATAATCTATACCATATGGCTCAGCAAAACCCTTCACAACAAGTCTAGCTTTATACCTAGAAACACTTCCATCTACAAACCTCTTTGTCTTGTAGACCCATTTACATCCAATGATCTTCTGACTATTTGGTTTAGGAACCAAATCCCAAGTCTCATTCTCCATCAATGCATCATACTCTTCCTCCATAGCTTTCTCCCAATTTTCCTTACCTTTTGCCTCTTCATATGTAGAAGGGTCTTCACCTGCCTTTATCATATAAGCATAATCTTTGGTAGCCAAAAAAGAAGTATCATAACTATACCTTGTAGGTTTCCATTTGTGTCTTGATGACCTTTTGAGTTCTCCACACCTTGAGGTTTCTGGTTCATCACACTCTGGATCAAACCTTGGCACTTCTTCAACTTCAACCTATACTTCATTGTTCTCCTCTTCATCAAATATTTGAACCTTTGATTTACCTTTCTTTTGAGTCACAACTTCTTCATCACCTGCATAAATATTGATTGTACCTGCATACCAAGTACCTTGCTCATCAAATGTAACATCTTTAGACACAATGAATTGCTTTGTGGATGGACTCCACAACCTATATCCCATCTGCTTATCATCATATCCAATGATTACATATTTTTCAGCTTTAGGATCCAATTTATGCCTCAATTGTGATGGCACATATGCATATGCCAAACATCCAAATACTTTGCAATGATCTAAAGTAGGTCTCTTACCCCACCATGCCTCATATGGTGTCATACCCTGCAAAGCTTTACATGGTAATCTATTGACCAAATAAGTAGTTGTATTCACAGCCTCAGCCCACAAATATATTGAGCAATTTTTCTCCTTCATCATGGATCTTGCAAACTCAACAAGAGTTCTATTCCTTCTTTCTGCTACACCATTTTGTTGAGGAGAGTACCTGCAAGTAATTTCCCTTTTTATACCTACATTCCATAAGTATTCACTGAACTCATTAGAGAAATACTCTCCCCCTCCATCTGACCTTAGTCTCTTTAACTTATGACCTGCAATTCTCTCTGCATACACATGATAATGCTTGAATGTATTGAATACCTCTAATTTATCTTTGATCACATAGATAGTGATCCATCTGGTAGAATCATCAACATAAATCACATAGTACCTTGAACCATTGATACTGAAATCCTTTGATGGTCCCCACACATCTGTGTGTACCAACTCAAGCTTCTCTGAATACATAAAACCATGCTTGGAATAAGATTGCTTATGAGCCTTACCTAATTGACATGCTTCTCATCTATATGTCATATGTTGACCTGCAACATTAGGCAACCCAAGCACTGAACCATTATTAACCATATCTTTGATACCTCTTTTATTAAAATGTCCAAGCCTCTTGTGCCAAAGATCTAACTCAGATATCTTATGTCCTCCATAAGTGAACAAGGCATGACCAACATTGAGTAATAAAGATGGATTCAAAGCTTGTTGGATTTGTGGTAAGACAAATCACTTAGCTAATGATTGTTGGCATAATACTCAGAGTAATGGTGGATATAATCAGAATTTTAATTCAAGAGGAAGAGGTGGCAGAAATCAAAGAGGTAATTTCAGAGGTAGAAGTAGTAGAGGTTACTTTGGAAGAAATGCAGGTAGAGGATTCCAAAGTCAACAATACAACAATACCTACGACAATTATGCTTCAGATCAGAAGGAGGATTCAACATTGATAATGAATGCAACTTGTGAAAGATAAAGTGAAGACCAAAGAGTCTTCTACATTGACTCAGGGTGTAGCAATCACCTGAGTGGCAACATAGCCTTGATGACTGATTTGGAGAATAAGGTAACTAATCATGTAGTTCAAACAGGTAACAATACAAAGCACAATGCGAAGTCAATTGGATCTGTGAAGGCCAAGGATGGAAGTACCCTCTTAAGTAAGGTCTTGTATGTTCCTACAATTCCTAAGAATTTGATAAGTGTAGGAAAAATTGTTGAAAAAGGTTATGAAGTTAGATTCACTAATGAAGGAGTGTTTGTGGAAGACCCTAGCAATGGGTATAAACAGATTGTTTCAGGTAAGAAAGAAGGAAGATTGTTAACATTCAAGATTCAAGATAATGTTGGTCATGCCTTGTTCACTTATGCAAGGCATAAGATCTCTGAGTTAGATCTTTGGCACAAGAGGCTTGGACATTTCAATGAAAGAGGTATCAAAGATATGGTTAACAATGGTTCTGTGCTTGGATTGCCTAATGTTGCAGGTCAACATATGACATACAGATGTGAGACATGTCAATTAGGTAAGGCTCATAAGCAATCTTATTCCAAGCATGGTTTTATGTATTTAAAGAAGCTTGAATTGGTACACACAGATGTGTGGGGACCATCAAAAGATTTTAGTACCAATGGTTCAAGGTATTACGTGATTTATGTTGATGAGGCTACCAAATGGATCACTATCTATGTGATCAAAGATAAGTCAGAGGTATTCAATACATTTAAACACTATCATGTGTATGCAGAAAGAATTAGAGGTCATAAGTTGAAGAGACTAAGGTCAAATGGAGGGGGAGAGTATTTCTCTAATGAGTTTAGTGATTACTTGTGGAATGCAGGTATAAAGAGAGAGGTTACTTGCAGGTACTCTCCTCAACAAAATGGTGTAGCAGAGAGAAGAAATAGAACTCTTGTTGAGTTTTCAGGATCCATGATGAAGGAGAAAAATTGCCCAAATTACTTGTGGGCTGAGGCTGTAAACACAGCTACTTATTTGGTTAATAGGTTGCCATGTAAAGCTTTGCAGGGTATGACACCATATGAGGCATGGTGGGGTAAGAGACCTACATTAGACCATTGCAAAGTATTTGGATGTTTGGCATATGCATATGTGCCATCACAATTAAGGCACAAATTGGAACCTAAAGCTGAAAAGTATGTATTCATTGGTTATGATGATAAGCAAATGGGATATAGGTTGTGGAGTCCATCCACAAAACAATTCCTTGTATCAAAGGATGTTACATTTGATGAGCAAGGTACTTGGTATGCAGGTACAATCAATATTAATGCAGGTGATGAAGAAGTTGTGAATCAAAAGAAAGGTAAATCAAAGGTTCAGATATTTGATGAAGAGGAGAATAATGAAGTACAAGTTGAAGTTGAAAAAATGCCAAGATTTGATCTTGAGTGTGATGAACCAGAAACCTCAAAGAGTGGAGAACTTAGAAGGTCATCAAGACACAAGTGGCAACCTACAGGGTATAGCTATGACACTTCTTTTTTGGCTACAAAAGGTTATGCTTATATGATAAAGGCAGATGAAGATCCTTCTACCTATGAAGAGGCAAAAGGTAAAGAAAATTGGGAGAAAGCTATGCAGGAAGAATATGATGCATTGATGGAGAATCAGACATGGGAGTTGGTTCCTAAACCAATTAGCCAGAAGATCATTGGATGCAAGTGGGTCTACAAGACAAAAAGATATGTAGATGGAAGTGTGTCTAGGTATAAAGCTAGACTTGTTGTGAAGGGTTTTGCTCAGAGTTATGGTATAGATTATGATGAGACCTATAGTCCTATGGCAAAGATGAGAACCATCAGGACACTCATAGCTATTGCTGCATGTAAAGGTTGGAAATCGTGTCAATTAGATGTGAAGAATGCTTTTTTAAATGAGAGAACCATGTTTTAAAAGTTATAGGTGTCTAAATCGACTTCTCAAAAGAGCAGGTTAAGACATAGGCAACTTTTTGAGTTCATTTCTCAAGATATACTGAATGTTTTGGAATGATTCAACTTGGAGAAAGTGTGAAAACTATAGACGACACATTGTGCAAAGTTTCATAAAAAACTTTACACAATTGATAAAGTAATGAGAAAGATATGTGCAGCAGACTTTCTGTGTAGTCATCTCCTTCATAGATTTTTCAAAATCTTCATAATTAATCATTGATCCTCTAAAATTGGTGAAAATTTGAGTTACTCTTGTTATAGAGGTGGTCTAATTACAAGAGTACCTTGTTCTTTTTGAGATTAAAACTCTCCATCAATAGATAGATAGATAGATAGATAGATAGATAGATAGATAGATAGATAGATAGAAAGATAGATATATATATAGATAGATAGATAGATAGATAGATAGATAGATAGATAGATAGATAGATAGATAGATAGATAGATAGATAGATAGATAGATAGATACATAGATAGATAGATAGATAGATAGATAGATAGATAGATAGATAGATAGATAGATAGATAGATAGATAGATAGATAGATAGATAGACAGATAGATAGATACACAATACTGAATGTATTACTAGAGAATGTACAAAGATAAGTAGCCCATTAGGGCAAAAGGTGTATATACAAGCCGGGGGAAAAAAACCTCCTAAAGAGGGAAAAAAGTGACCCGACGGTCCTAGTGTGTTCAGATACATCACTACCTAAATATATCAACATTTGTGTCCTTCATACAAAGGTCATATAATTTTCTCATCAGATAGACTTTATTTGATGCCGTCTCTTTTTCATATGTATTGCATAACTTCTTCCAAATCTCTTGTGCAGTTTCACAGTCTAATACTGTAAAGTAAACATTATCTGCCAGGTGCAAGCGAATGGTAGACCTGGCCATTTCATCTATCTCATCCCAATCATCTTCACCCACGTCAGCAGGCTTCTTTAAAATTCCATTTACTAGCTTCCATTGCCTCCTTTGAATCAGCACATCTTTAATCTGATTCTTCCATAGAGCAAAGTTTATGCCATCAAATTTTCAGATCTCAAAATGGTCTTTGCTCTACAAGTTATAGCTCCTCCTCGAAACACTCACACTAGAACCTAATCTACCAGATGTTGGTGCAGGGCAATCAACAATTGATGTTTTTTATGAAGAATTGAAGTCAAGGACTCAAGAAAAGATCAAGTTATGAAGTATGAAGGAAGTGCATATCCAGAAGATGAAGATATGTACACATATGTACATTATTTTAGAGTCAGTTCATCTTATACTTTTGTATGGTCATGAGCTTGTAAATATTTTTCTATATATACAAAGAAAATGTCGGGATAAATATGAGAGAATGTGTAAGAACAAGATTTGAGAATAATTAGATGTGATTAGACACTTGAGAAGTGTGAAGATTTGCTCTCTCATCCAGATGTAAAGTTTTCTAGTAATGAAGAGAAATTGCACCCGATGTTTCTGTGTATTCTCCTTCTGTGCTTGATCATTTCAAGAATCATTCTGTAGATATCTTAGTCCATAGTTAATGAGTCCATGGCTAAAGTTTGAGAGCCTAATTGTAAACAGGTTGTGAGAATTATGAATAGGAACATTCATATGTGAAGAAGTGTTCACTATTTCTTGAAATAGGCACAAAATTTGATACTAATGTTTTGGTCAGTTCTCCTTCCACAGTGTAAAGTTTGATGGAGAGTGTTAATCTCCAAAAGAACAACCTACTCTTGTAATTAGAGCACCTCTATATCAAGAGTAAGTCAAAACCTTTACCAATTTGGAGGATCAACATTCAATTATAAGGATTCTGGAAAATCTGTGAAAAGGATGATTCTACAGAAAGTCTGCTGCACATATCTTTCTCATTGACTTATCAAATGTGTAAAGTTTTTTATAAAACTTTGCACAAGGTGTCCCCTAAAGATTGCACACCTCCTCTAAGTCGAATCACTCCAAAAGATTCAGTAGATTTTGAGAAATCGACTTGACAAGTCACCTATGTCTAAAACTGTACTTCTGAGAAGTCGATTTAGACACCTATAACTTCTAAGACATAGTTCTCCAAGAATAGAACCTGTTTAAGCAAATGCTTTTAGCCACAAGTAGCTTACCTTCCAACTTAAAGATTAAGTGCTTATTTGTTCAATACTTTAAACTGTGGAAGGAGAACTGATCAAAACATTGACTTCGAATTTTGCACCTGTTCTAGGAACCAATAAACACTTCTTCACATACAAATGTTCCTACACATAATTCGCTTAGCCTGATCACAATTGGAAGCTAAAAATTTGTATAGAGGTCAATCACCTATAGACTTAGACTTGTACAAAAGCATTTCACAAAAGATCTAACACAGTAGGAGAAAACTCAGAAACATCAGGTGCAACATTTTCTTCATTTCTGAGAATTTTACATCTAGTGATGAGAGAGACTTAACTCACTTCTAGGATGGCTAAAAAACTCATAAAACTTCTGATTACTCTATTCTCATGCTCTCTCATACTTGCCCCGACATTTTCCATAGTATTTATAGGCAAATATTTACAAACTTATGACAAATCAAAAGTATAAGTGACCTATATCTGAACTAATGTACATATGTGTACATTTCTTTCAACTCCTGAATGTAAACTTCTTCTATGCTTCAAAACTTGATCTTTTCTTCATTCTTTGACTTCCAAAACTTCAATTGTTGATTTCTCTGCACCAACAGCTCCCCCTCAATCATCAATTGAGGTTTTCTCTATTTTCTTTATACCTGCCATGTCTTTGAATCTCTGTAGCTTTGGTCCATCCAAGCTTTTGGTAGGCATATCAGCTATTTGATCTTTAGTTGAAGTATGTATGAATTCAATCTCTTTGTCCATCACCTTCTCTCTAAGAAAGTGATACTGAATCTCAATGTGTTTGGTCCTGGCATGAAAAACAGGGTTAGCAGCTAGATATAATGAACTCATGTTATCTCCATGAATAGTAGGAGTACTCTGAATGATATCAAAACTCTTCATTAGAGTCTTAAGCCATATCACTTCCTTTGCAGCTTCAACCATGACTTTGTACTCAGCTTCTGTAGATGATAAAGCAACTGTGTGTTGCTTCTTTGAACACCAAGATATTAACTTATCTCCCACATAACACATGTATCCATAGGTTGACCTTCTATCATCAGGATTACCTGCCCAATCTGCATCACTATATATTTTGATATTTGTATCTGATGTAAAACCATAATACAAACCCTCTTTGAGTGTACCCTTATTGTACCTCAACACTCTTTGACCTGCAATCCAATGTTCTTTTCTAGGACAATGCATGAATTGAGACAAAACCCCAACTGCATATGATAAATCAGCCCTAGTTAATGTAGCATAGATAAGACTACCAACCAAACTCTGATATAACTTCATATCCTTGAATTCTTCTCCACCATATCTGCTCAATTTGTGATTCACCTCCATTGGAGTAGGTGCTACCCTACAATCATTCATTTTAAACTTGATTAACAAGTTCTTCAAATACCTTTCTTGAGTCACATACACTCCATGTTGAGTGTATGAAATCTCCATGCCCAAGAAATATGACAAATCTCCCAAATCACTGATTTTAAAATCTTTCTCCATTTGCTTCTTTAGACTTTGAATGTCTTTCTCATCTGTACCCGTAAGAATTATATCATCAACATATATGCACATGTAAATGAACCCATCATCACTTGCTTTAACAAGCAAGCTACTATCTGCCTTAGATACTTGAAATCCAAGTTCTTTCAAGAACTTCACAAGTCTATAATTCCATGCCCTTGGGGCCTGCTTCAACCCATACAAAGCTCTCTTGAGCTTACGCACATGATCTGGATACCTCCCATCTCTGAATCCTTGAGGTTGCTCCATGAAAACATCATCTGAAATGTAACCATTTAAAAAAGCATTTTTCACATCTAATTGACATAATTTCCAACGTTTACATGCAGCAATGGCTATGAGAGTCCTGATGGTTGTCATCTTTGCCACAGGACTATAGGTCTCATCACAATCAATACCATATGTTTGAGCAAACCCTTTGACAACAAGTCTAGCTTTGTACCTAGACACACTTCCATCTGCAAATCTCTTTGTTTTTTAAACCCACTTGCATCCAATGATCTTCTGGCTATTTGGTTTAGGAACCAAATCCCATGTCTGATTCTCCAATAATGCATCATATTCTTCCTGCATAGCTTTCTCCCAATTTTCCTTACCTTTTGCCTCTTCATATGTAGAAGGGTCTTCATCTGCCTTTATCATGTAAGCATAATCTTTGGTAGCCAAAAAAGAAGTATCATAGCTATACCTTGTAGGTTGCCACTTGTGTCTTGATGACCTTCTGAGTTGTCCACTCCTTGAGGTTTCTGGTTCTTCACACTCAGGATCAAATCTTGGCATTTCTTCAACTTCAACTTGCACTTCATTATTCTCTTGTTCATCAAATATCTGAACCTTTGATTTACCTATCTTTTGACTCACAATTTCTTCAGTAACATCCTTAGATACAATGAATTGCTTTGTGGATGGACTCCACAATCTATAACCCATCTGCTTGTCATCATAACCAATGAACACATACTTTTCAGCTTTAGGTTCTAATTTGTGTCTTAATTGTGATGGCACATATGCATATGCCAAACATCCAAATACTTTGCAATGGTCTAATGTAGGTCTCTTACCCCACCATGCTCATATGGTGTCATACCCTGCAAGGCTTTACATGGCAACCTATTGACCAAATAAGTAGTTGTATTTACAGCCTCAGCCCACAAATAATTTGGGCAATTTCTCTCCTTCATCATGGATCTTGCAAACTCAACAAGAGTTCTATTCCTCCTCTCTGCTACACCATTTTATTGAGGGGAGTACCTGCAAGTGATTTCTTTTTTTATACCTGCATTCCACAAGTAATCACTGAACTCATTAGAGAAATACTCTACCCCTCCATCTGACCTTAATCCCTTCAACTTAGGACCTGTAATTCTATCTGCATATGCATGATAGTGTTTAAATGTATTAAACACTTCTGATTTGTCTTTGATCACATAGATAGTGATCCATCTGGTAGCATCATCAACATAAATCACATAGTATCTTGAACCATTGATACTGAAATCCTTTGATGGTCCCCACACATCTGTGTGTACCAACTCAAGCTTCTCTGAATACATAAAACCATGCTTGGAGTGAGATTGCTTATGAGCCTTACCTAATTGACATGCCTCACATCTGTATGTCATATGTTGACCTGCAACATTAGGCAATCCAAGCACTGAACCATTGTTAATCATATCTTTGATACCTCTTTCATTGAAATGTCCAAGCCTCTTGTGCCAAAGATCTAACTCAGAGATCTTATGTCCTCCATAAGTGAACACGGCATGACCAACATTACCTTGAATCTTCAATGTGAACAATCTTCCTTCTTGCTTCCCTAAAACAATTTGTTTATACCCATTGCTAGGGTCTTCCACAAATACTCCTTCATTAGTGAATCTCACTTCATAACCTTTTTCAACAATTTGTCCTACACTTATTAGATTCTTAGGAATTGTAGGACCATACAAGACCTTACTCAATAAGGTGCTACCATCCTTAGCCTTCACTGATCCAATTGACTTCACATTGTGCTTTGTATTGTCAGCTGTTTGAACAACATGATTAGATACCATTTTTTCTAAATCAGTCATCAATGCTATGTTACCACTCAGGTGATTGCTACACCCTGAGTCAATGTAGAAGACTCTTTGGTCTTCACTTTGCCTTTCACAAGTTGCATTCATTATCAATGTTGAATCCTCCTTCTGATCTGAAGCATAATTGTAGTAGGTATTGTTGTATTGTTGACTTTTGAATCCTCTACCTGCATTTCTTCCAAAATAACCCCTACTACCTCTACCTCTGAAATTACCTCTTTGGTTTTTGCCACCTCTTCCTCTTGAATTAAAATTCTGATTATATCCATCATTACTCTGATTATTATGCCAACAATCATTAGCTAAATGATTCGTCTTACCACAAATCCAGCAAGCTTTGACTCCATCTTTGTTATACCTGCCTCTTCCTCTACCTTTGCCACCTCCTCTTCCTCTTAGGAAGTTGGCTTTACTAGTTGTGCCTTCATCTTCATTTGCTTGTTGCTTTCCTTTGCTAATTTTCTTCTTATCCTTTGCGTACATTGCATGACCTGTACTCTTATCACCTTCAGCTTTGACATCCTGCTCAAAGGTTAACATATGTCCTAGCAACTAATTTAAGTCAGGAGTAAAATGATCAAGTGATAATTCAGTAGACAAAATGAATGGCTTCCATTTGTCATCACCTCTCAAACCTGTAAGGATTTGCCTTACCAATTTATCCTCCTCAATGTCTTCATCAACAACTCCTAATGCATCTGCAATGTCCTTCATTCTGGTTACATAATCTGAGATGGATTGAGAGGCCTTCTTCTTGAATGTAGTAAATTCAGCCCACAAAGATGCCTTCCTTGACTTTGTGGTATTTTGGAAATGCTCCTCCAAAGCATTCCATATAACACTTGCACTTTCAAGACCTCTAATGTGAGGTAGCAAGTAGTCATTGACTACCATATAGATAATGCTCCTAGCTTGAACATCTCTCTTCATCCAATTCTTCAAATCTGACAATTCCTCCCTAGTTGGAACACTAGGATCTCTGAATTGAGGCTTTTCTTCTTCACCTGTAATATAACCTATCAAATCTTTGCTCATTAGATGAGCTTCCATCCTCATTGACCATGCTGGATAGTTCTCTCTATCCAATTTCTCTATCTGAAGAGAATCTCCCATCCTTTCTTGTCCTGTGTATTGAATTCTTTAAACTTTATGAGCAACAGATGTACCTTTACTTCGAATAATACTCCTTATGGCTTCCTTGGTGTCGTATGACCTCCTTCTCAAGCTTTTCTCTCAAGCTTTCACCTTTTGAACCTTCAGATGTTGAATTCTTTGCACTTGCAGCAGTCGGGATCCTCCTTCCTTCAATTATGATGCTTCCTGCTCTGATACCACTGATGGAGAGTGTTAATATCCAAAAGAACAACCTACTCTTGTAATTAGAGCACCTATATATCAAGAGTAAGTCAAAACCTTTACCAATTTGGAGGATCAACATTCAATTATAAGGATTCTGGAAAATCTGTGAAAAGGATGATTCTACAGAAAGTCTATTGCACATATCTTTCTCATTGAATTATCAAATGTGTAAAACTTTTTTATAAAACTTTGCACAAGGTGTCGGCTAAAGATTGCGCACCTCCTCCAAGTCGAATCACTCCAAAAAGATTTAGTAGATTTTGAGAAATCAACTTGACAAGTCACCTATGTCTAAAACTGTACTTCTGAGAAGTCGATTTAGACACCTATAACTTCTAAGACATAGTTCTCCAAGAATAGAACCCGTTTAAGCAAATGCTTTTAGCCACAAGTAGCTTACCTTCCAACTTAAAGATTAAGTGCTTACTTTCTCAAAACTTTAAACTGTGGAAGGAGAACTGATCAAAACATTGACTTCGAATTTTGCGCCTGTTCTAGGAACCAGTAAACACTTCTTCACATACAAATGTTCCTACACATAATTCACTTAGCCTGATCACAATTGGAAGCTAAAAATTTGTACAGAGGTCAATCACCTATAGACTTAGACTTGTACAAAAGCATTTCACAAAAGATCTAACACAGTAGGAGAAAACTCAGAAACATCGGGCGCAACATTTTCTTCATTTCTGAGAATTTTACATCTAGTGATGAGAGAGACTTAACTCACTTCTAGGATGGCTAAAAAACTCATACAACTTCTGATTACTCTATTCTCATGCTCTCTCATACTTGCCCCGACATTTTCCATAGTATTTATAGGCAAATATTTACAAACTTATGACTAATCAAAAGTATAAGTGACCTATATCTGAACTAATGTACATATGTGTACATTTCTTTCAACTCCTGAATGTGAACTTCTTCTATGCTTCAAAACTTGATCTTGTCTTCATTCTTTGACTTCCAAAACTTCAATTGTTGATTGCTCTGCACCAACAAAGTTTTGAGCAAGCAAGCACTCAATCTTTAAGTTGGAAGGTAAGCTACCTGTGGCTAAAAGCATTTGCATAAACGGGTTCTAGATTGAGAGAACCAAGTGTTAGAAGTTATAGGTGTCTGAATCGACTTCTAAGAAGAATAGTTTTAGACATAGGTGACTTGTTAAGTTCATTTCTAAAGATCTACTAAATCTTTTGAAGTTATTTAACTTGGAGGTGGTGCTTAAGCTATAGGTGACACCTTGTGCAAAGTTTTATAAAAAACTTTACACATTTGATAAGTCAATGAGAGAGATATGTGCAGTAGATTTTCTGTAGAATCATCTTCTTCACAGTTTCTCCAAAATCTTTATAAGTGATCATTAATCCTCCAAATTGGGAAAGGTCTTGAGTTACTCTTGATATAGAGGTGCTCTAGTTTCAAGAATAGCTTTTTCTTTTGGAGATTAACACTCTCCATTAGTGGTATCAGAGCAGGAAGTATCAAAATTGAAGAAAGGAGGACCTCGACTGCTGCAGCTGTAAAGGAATCAATACTTGAAGGTTCAAAAGGTGAAAGCTTAAGAGCAAAGCTTGAGAAGGAGGCTATACAACATCAAGAAAGACAAAAGGAGTATCATTTGAAGTAAAGGTACATCTATTACTCATAAAGCTTGAAGAATTCAATATACAGGTGAAGAAAGGATGGGAGATTTTCTTCAGATAGAGAAGTTGGATAGAGAGAACTATCCAGCATGGTCAATGAGGATGAAAGCTCATCTTATGAGCAAAGACTTGATAAGTTATATCACAGGTGAAGAAGAAAAGCCTCAGTTTAGAGATCCTAGTGTTCCAACTAGGGAGGAATTATCAGAATTGAAGACTTGGATGAAGAAAGATGCTCAAGCTAGGAGCATTATCTACATGGCAGTTAATGACTACTTGCTACCTCACATTAGAGGTCTTGAAAGTGCAAGTGATATATGGAATGCTTTGGAGGAGCATTTCCAAAACACCACAAAGTCTAGGAAGGCATCCTTGTGGGCAGAATTTACCACATTCAAGAAGAAGGCCTCTCAATCCATCTGAGATTATGTAACAAGAATGAAGGATATTGCAGATGCATTAGGAGCAATTGATGAAGATATTGAGGAGGATAAATTGGTAAGGCAAATCCTCACAAGTTTGAGAGTTGATGACAAATGGAAACCATTCATTTTGTCTACTGAAATATCACTTGATCATTTCACTCCTAATTTAAATCACTTGCTAGGACATATGCTAACCTTTGAGCAGGATGTCAAAGGAGAAAGTGATAAAAGTACAGGTCATGCAATGTAATCAAAGGATAAGAAGAAGAATAGCAAAGGGAAGCAACAAGCAAATGAAGATGAAGGTACAACTAGCCAAGCTAACTTCCTAAGAGGAAGAGGAGGTGGCAAAGGTAGAGGAAGAGGCAGGTGTAATAAAGATGGAGTCAAAGCTTGTTGGATTTTTGGTAAGACAAATCACTTAGCTAATGATTGTTGCCATAATACTCAGAATGATGGTGGATATAATCAGAATTTTAATTCAAGAGGAAGAGGTGGCATAAATCAAAGAGGTAATTTCAGAGGTAGAGGTAGTAGAGGTTATTTTGGAAGAAATGCAGGTAGAGGATTCAAAAGTCAACAATACAACAGTACCTACTACAATTATGCTTCAGATCAGAAGGAGGATTCAACATTGATAATGAATGCAACTTGTGAAAGGCAAAGTGAAGACCAAAGAGTGTTCTACATTGACTCAGGGTGTAGAAATCACTTGAGTGGTAACATAACTTTGATGACTGATTTGGAGAATAAGGTAACTAATCATGTAGTTCAAACAGGTGGCAATACAAAGCACACTGTGAAGTCAATTGGATCAGTGAAGGTCAAGGATGGTAGTACTCTCTTGAGTAAGGTTTTGTATGTTCCTACAATTCCTAAAAATCTGATAAGTGTAGGACAAATTGTTGAAAAAGGTTATGAAGTTAGGTTCACTAATGAAGGAGTGTTTGTGGAAGACCCTAGCAATGGGTATAAACAAATTGTTTCAGGGAAGAAAGAAGGAAGATTGTTCACATTGAAGATCCAAGCTACCTTTGCCACCTCCTCTTCCTCTTAGGAAGTTGGCTTGACTAGTTGTGCCTTCATCTTCATTTGCTTGTTGCTTATCTTTGCTATTTTTCTTCTTTGAATACATTGCATGACCTGCACTTTTGTCCCCTTCACCTTTGACATCCTGCTCAAAGGTTAACATATGTCCTAGCAACTGATTTAAGTTAGGAGTAAAATGATCAAGTGATAATTCAATAGACAAAATGAATGGCTTCCAATTGTCATCACCTCTCAACCCTGTGAGGATTTTCCTTACCAATTTACCCTCCTCAATGTCTTCATCAACTACACCTAATGCATTGCAATGTCCTTCATCCTTGTTACATAGTCTGAGATGGATTGAGAGGCCTTCTTCTTGAAAGTGGTAAATTCTGCCCACAAAGATGCCTTCCTTGACTTTGTGGTGTTTTGAAAATGCTCCTCCAAAGCATTCCATATATGTGTTAGTCGGCCGCCGGATTGGCAACTGTATAATTGAATCTTGTTTTGCACGCGCAAAAAGATGGTTACCAAGATATTTGTAATCTTTATAAGCAATGAAAAAAGACACTTCGGGACGTTCGAGAGATCACCGGACTGTCTGGTGATCTCTCGAACGTCTTGAAGTGTCTTTTTTCATTGCTTATAAAGATTACAAATGTCTTGGTAACCATCTTTTCACGCGTGCGAAACAAGATTCAGTTATACAGTTGCCAATCCGGCGGCCGACTAACACTCTGGCGGGTCTGTAAAGACAGAGGCCCTATACTTGTTTCCCAAAAAATTACTTCACACCATAATATGTCAACATTCAAGAATTCTATCAACCTTAGTATACCCTTTTCAATCTTTACGGTTCATTATTCTAACCCTTTCAGCTGCTATCGAATACATTGTACCAGACTATTAATATCTTGGTACCGCATTACCACAGAACCCTTTTTTGATTACACACTAATGTAACATTAGGGACAATAACAGCAGTTCAATATTCACCGAATAGGTACTCACAATCAGACAAATAGGAGACACAGAAGAACTCAACAACTCAGATACACAGCGCTTGAAAGACTAACACACACTGGAGATAACCCTGACCGTAGCCTAATCTCATCGTACAAGTACCGCTTTCAGTATTAAGGTCAATACAATCCTACAGAGCGTGTAAGAACACTACCATAACTTCACAGACATCACCAACAACTGACAGCACACTCCAAATAAGCAAATGGGATATAGGTTGTGGAGTCCATCCACAAAACAATTCCTTGTATCAAAGGATGTTACATTTGATGAGCAAGGTACTTGGTATGCAGGTACAATCAATATTAATGCAGGTGATGAAGAAGTTGTGAATCAAAAGAAAGGTAAATCAAAGGTTTAGATATTTGATGAAGAGGAGAATAATGAAGTATGGGTTGAAGTTGAAGAAATGCTAAGATTTGATC
Organism: Ceratopteris richardii; assembly: GCA_020310875.1. Classification (NCBI taxonomy): domain Eukaryota; kingdom Viridiplantae; phylum Streptophyta; class Polypodiopsida; order Polypodiales; family Pteridaceae; genus Ceratopteris; species Ceratopteris richardii. The sequence goes on along the minus strand of CM035424.1, from coordinate 175,676,749 downwards.
CTAAGTGTGATGAACCAGAAACCTCAAAGAGTGGAGAACTTAGAAGGTCATCAAGACACAAGTTGCAACCTACAATGTATAGCTATGACACTTCTTTTTTGGCTACAAAAGATTATGCTTATATGATAAAGGCAGATGAAGATCCTTCTACATATGAAGAGGCAAAAGGTAAAGAAAATTGGGAGAAAGCTATGCAGGAAGAATATGATGCATTGATGGAGAATCAGACATGGGAGTTGGTTCCTAAACCAAATAGCCAGAAGATCATTGGATGCAAGTGGGTCTACAAGACAAAAAGGTATGCAGATGGAAGTGTGTCTAGGTATAAATCTAGACTTGTTGTGAAGGGTTTTGCTCAGACTTATGGTATAGATTATGATGAGACCTATGGTCCTGTGGCAAAGATGACAACCATCAGGACACTCATAGCTATTGTTGCATGTAAAGGTTGGAAATTGTGTCAATTAGATGTGAAGAATGCTTTTTTAAATGGTTATATTTCAGATGATGTTTTCATGGAGCAACCACAAGGATTTAGAGAAGGAAGGTATCCAGATCATGTGTGCAAGCTCAAGAGAGCTTTGTATGGTAGCTTTGTATGGTTGGTTATTTGTATGGTTTGTATTTGAGAGGGTTGGTTATTTGTATTTGATGCTATCTAAGCAAAGAGAGAGTTTCCTGCAGAAAATCGTGATTCTTCCTTTTGTGTGAATTTCTTTGATTTGTTGAGTCTATTCTATGTGTATCCATGGAATTTGTAAGCTTCTATTGTGTATTTCTGATGAATGTGTATGAAGAGAGTTGATTCTTGATGTGTTGAGTGAAAAATTGTTGAAGAATGATGCTGGAGATGTAAATCATCAAATTTCACAGAATCAGGATTGTCTCGTCTTAAGGTTACAGGTATCATTTTTGAGATTTGACTTGATGATTATGTTTTGCTGAGAAAATAACACACTTTAGACACCAAGATCATTGGAAATGGTGTAGTATTGCTCAAGATAATCAAAACCTAGAAATTCCTCTTCATCTTCATTATTTCTCAGAAATCCAGCCAAGTTTCTCTTATTTCTTGGATTCTATCATCTAGAAGGGGTTGTGGTCTCTTGTATACTTCCAAGATTGACAAATATAAGATGTATTGTTGATTCTTTATGTTAAATGATTGGAGAGGACAACTCCAAAGGTTAACAACAAACAATTACTTCCTTACTTCATTTACAACCAATTGAAGTAACTACAAATAGCTGAATTGCAGTTGATTCTGATAACATTCTGGTACAATTACGGTGAGATTACGGTGACACTCCGATAACAGTCTGATGATATTCCGGTGAGTTTAAAACACAGTTTTGGCACATCTAAGTGGCAAAAAGAATATCTAACAGTAAGAAAATGAAGAATTGAAAAGATTGAATCAAATCGGATTAGAATTGAAGCCTGAAGAAAAGGCAAAGTTTTTTGTAAAGTGAATTTTTGGATTTCACTAAATACAGTTATAAAGTTTTCAGCTTCAGAAAGGTTGCTAAGCTACTGATGATTATAGAGGTGATGATTATAGAGGTGCTCTAATATCACTTTAGCTTAGTTCTTGTGGCATGGCAAATTGTGCAGTTTTATTTTAAGCTTTCGTCACGTCAACAAGTGGTATCAAAGAAGAAAGGTCCTCAAGAGTAAACAGAAGTGAAGATACAAGAGAAATTGAAGAATTCTTCATAAGAAAGGTGAAAGCTGAGGTGATCAACAACAAACGGCATCAGAGAAGCATTCCGAAGTCATTCTCAAGGGTAAAGGTTTATGAAAGGTAACATTTTTTAACATTATACTCACCGACAACAACAGAAACAAGAAGACCATGGGAGATCACATTTCTATTGAAAAATTGGACAGAGATAATTATTCCGCATGGGTAATGCGAATGGAAGCCTTAGTTATGAGTAAGGGCTTAATTATATATGTGACAGGAGAAGAAAAGAAGCCTACTTATGGAGACGACAGTCAACCAAAGAAAGAAGAGTTAGAAGCCTTGAAGCTGTGGCAGAAGAAAGATGCAACGGCAAGAGCTTATATCTACAATACCATTACAGATCACCTACTACCACATATCAGAGGTTTGGAAAAATTGGAAGACATATGGAATGCATTGGAAGATCATTTCCAAAACACTACCAAAGCTAGGAAGTCTAGCTTATGGTCAGAGTTTACAACGTTCAAGAAAAAGCAAAGTCAAAACATTAGTGATTATGTCACTAAGATGAAGGACTTGGCAGACAGTCTTGGATCTATTGACGAGGATATTGAAGACCACATGTTAATAGCACAAGTGCTTGCAGGACTTAGAGGAGATGAAAGGTGGAAACCTTTCGTACTCTCAACTGAACTTTCATTAAATCATTTTGTACCAGATTTAAATCAGTTGCTTGGACTAATGCTTACATTTGAGCAAGATTTGAACACAGATGGAGATAAAGGACATAGTTGTGCTATGTATGTAAAGAGTAAGAAGAAAGGTGATAAAGGTAAAGAAAAGGATGAAGAAGAAGTGACTACTCAAGCAAATTATGCAAGAGTAAGAGGTAATGCCAGAAGTAAAAGTAGAGGTAATACGAAAGGAAGAGGTAATCAGAATAAAAACAAGAAGTCTTGTTGAATCTGTGGATTAAGCAATCATTTGTCTCATGATTGCTGGCATAATTCTCAAGGATCAAGTCAGAATCAGAATAACAATAGCAGAGGCAGAAGCGGAAGATATCAAAGAGGTAGACAAAGCCAAAGAGGTGCATATGGTAGAGGTGGAGCAAGAAGTTGGGGACAGAATCAGTCTTACAACACCACCTACTACAACTATGCAAATGATACACAGAAGGACAATCATACAACATTGATGATGAATTCGATAAGTGTGTCAGAGAATGAAGATCTAAAGGTATTCTATATTGACTCTGGTTGTTCAAATCATTTGTCACGAAATATAGAGTTGTTATCAGAACTGGAAGGAGGTATTTCAAATCATACAGTACAAACAGGTGATAACACAAAACATAATGTGCGTTCAATTGGAAAAGTAAAGTGTAAGAATGGAGATGACATGCTAACAAATGTTTTGTATGTTCCAACAATCCCAAAGAATCTGATCAGCATGGGACAGATAGTAGAAAAAGGTTTTCAAGTCAGGTTTACAAATGAAGGAGTATTTGTTGAAGATCGAGAGAATGGATACAATAAAATTGTCTATGGTAAAAAGGAAGGTAGACTTTTTACTCTTAAAGTACAAGGGAATTTTGGTCAAGCCTTGATCACACATGGTGATGAAGTATTTTTAGAATTAGACCTCTGGCATAAGAGGTTAGGACACTTTAATGGAAAAGGAATCAAAACTATGGTGGAAAAACAATCTGTAAGAGGATTACCAAATATGAAGAATCAACATATGATTCACAAATGTGAAGCCTGTCAGATGGGAAAAGCACACAAGTTACCATTTCAGAAGAAGGGTTACAAACATGATGGTTTGCTAGAACTCATACATACAGATGTATGGGGACCAACAAAAGAAGGATCTATCAGTGGCTCAAGGTATTACATTCTTTTTATTGATGATGCAACAAGATGGATAACTCTTTATGTTTTGAAGGAGAAGTCAGAAGCTTCAAGCATTTTCATGCATATGCTGAAAGACTTATAGGACAAAAACTCAAAAGGCTAAGGTCTGATGGAGGAGGAGAATTTTTCTCAAGAATTCAATGATTATCTGTGGAATGCAAGTATCAAATGAGAAATAACTTGCAGGTATACACCACAAAAAAATGGAATAGCAGAAAGGAGAAACCGAACTCTAGCTGAGTTTGCAAGAGAAATGTTAAAGGAGAAGAATTGTCCAAATTATCTTTGGGCTGAGGCTGTAAATACAGCCACATATCTTGTAAACAGATTACCATGTGCAAATTTAAATGGAAGGACCCCTTATGAAGCTTGGTGGGGTAAGAAACCAACAGTTGATCATTGCAAAGTGTTTGGATCAGTTGCTTATGCTTATGTACCATCACAACTTAGACATAAGCTTGAACCAAAAGCTGAAAAATATGTGTTCATTGGATACCATGAAAAGCAGATGGGTTATAGGTTATGAAGTCCTTTAACCAAACAGTTTATTGTTTCCAGAGATGTGACATTTGATGAGGAGAAGAGTTGGTATGCAGATAAAGAACATAATGATGAAACATTTGAAGAAGAGGTAAGAAGAAATGAAAAAGGAAAATCACATATGCAGGTAAATGGAGATTAAGATTATATGCAAGCAAGTACATCCAGGTTTGGATCAGTTATGAGAAATGAAGAAGGACCGAGATTTGATGAAGAAGTGTATTCAGATACACATGAAGAGTATGAACCAAGAAGGTCAAACAGACTAAGGAAACAACCGACAAGGTATTCCTATGATACTTCTTATTTGACTCAGAAAAATTATGCTTATTTAGTAAAGGAAGATGAAGAAACTCAGAATTATAGTGAAGCAAAAGGTAAGGAAAAATGGGAAGAAGCAATGAAGGAAGAGTTCAATGCACTTGAGGAGAACAAGACTTGGGAACTTGTTCCAAAACCAAATGGTAAGAAAGTGATTGGAAATAAATGGGTTTACAAAGTTAAGAAGCTTGCAGATGGAAGAATAGCCAGATACAAAGCTAGACTGGTAGTCAAAGGCTATGCTTAGATGCATGGCATAGATTATGATGAGACATTTAGTCCAGTGGCAAAGATGTCAACTATAAGGACAGTGATTGCTATAGCAGCATCAAAAGGATGGACGCTAAGTCAATTGGATATAAAGAATGCATTTTTAAATGGATATATATCAGATGAAGTTTACATGGAGCAACCTAAAGGGTTTGTAAGTTCCAATTACCTAAATCATGTCTGCAGATTAAGAAGATCA
>CM035424.1:175454316-175664316 GCA_020310875.1 Ceratopteris richardii | reverse complement strand
TCATCTTTGACCATATATGCATAGTTCTTCTGAGTTATGTAAGAAGTATCATAAGAATACCTTTCTGGTTGTCTTCTTGTCCTACTTGACCTTCTTGGTTCACATTCTTCATAAGTGTCTGGGTACACTTCTTCATCAAATATAGGAGCTTCTTCATTTCTTCTTGTTAATCCACTTCTCGATGCACTTGCTTGCATATAGTCTTCATCTCTATTTACCTGCACAATTGATTTTCCTTTCTCACATCTTGTACCTCTTCTTCAAATTGTTCTTTTGTATGACTTTGATCTGCATACCAACTTTTCTGTTCATCAAATGTAACATCTCTAGAAACAAAAAATTGTTTGATTAGAGGATTCCACAATCTGTAACACATCTGCTTTTCATCATAACCAATGAACACATATTTTTCTGCCTTTGGTTCAAGTTTATGTCTAAGTTGTGATGGCACATAAGCATATGCAATTGATCCAAACACTTTACAATGATCTAGTGTTGGTTTCTTACCCCACCAAGCTTCATATGGAGTCATTCCATTTAGAGCTGCACATGGTAATCTATTCACAAGATATGTAGCTGTATTAACAACCTCAGACCAAAGATAATTTGGACAATTCTTCTCCTTCAGCATAGCTCTAGCAAACTCAACCAAAGTCCTGTTTCTCCTTTCTGCTACACCATTTTGTTGTGGTGTATACCTGCAAGTTATTTCTCTCTCAATACATGCATTCCAAAGATAATCATTGAAATCTTGGGAGAAGTATTCTCCCCCTCCATCAAACCTCAGTCTTTTAAGCTTTTGACCTATGAATCTCTCTGCATATGCATGAAAATGCTTGAAAGCTCCAAACACTTCTAATCTTTCCTTCAAAACATATAATGTTATCCATCTTGTACCATCATCAATGAAAAGAACATAATACCTTGAGCCACTGATAGATCCTTCTTTTGTTGGTCCCCATACATCTATATGAATGAGCTCAAGTAATCCATCATGTTTGAATCCTCTCTTCTGAAATGGTAACCTGTGTGCTTTTCCCATTTGGCATGCTTCACATTTATAAACCATATGTTGACTGCACATTTGGTAATCCTAGTACAGTCTGATTAGCAACCATAGCTTTAATTCCTCTTTCATTGAAATTACCTAATCTCTTATGCCAGAGATCAAGTTTTGTAATCACTCCTTCACCATGTGTGAGCAAAGCTTGACCAAGGTTCCCTTGTACTCTTAAAGTAAAAAGTCCACCTTCGTTCTTACCAGAGACAATCTGATTATATCCATTCTCTGGATCTTCAAAAAATACTCCTTCATTTGTAAACCTGACCTGAAAACCTTTTTCAACTATCTGTCCCACACTAATCAAGTTTTTAGGTATTGTGGGAACATACAAAACATTGGTTAGCAAATCTGCTCCACTCTTGCATTTAACCTTTCCAATTGAATGTACACTATGTCTGGTATTATCACCTGTTTGAACTGTATGACTAGAAATACCTTTTTCCAATTCTGACATCAATTCTATGTTTCCTGACAAATGATTAGAACATCCAGAGTCAATGTAAAATACCTTTAGATCTTCTTTATCTGATGTGCTGATTGAGTTCATCATCAATGATGTATGACTTTCATTTTGTGTGTCATTTGCATAGTTGTAGTAGGTGGTGTTGTAGGATTGACTATGTCCCCAACTTCTTCCTCCACCTCTACCATAGCCTCCTCTTTGACTTTGTCTACCTCTTTGAAAATTACTTTGATATCTTCCACCTCTGCCTCTGCTATTGTTGTTTTGATTCTAGTTTGATCCTTGTTGGTTGTGCCAACAATCATGATCCAAATGATTACTCAATCCACAGATCCAGCAAGCCTTCTTGTTGTTATTCGGATTACCTCTACCTCTTCCAAAGGCTCTTGGTCTTCCTTTGCCAGTGCCTTTACCTCTTGTATAATAAACTTGAGAACTTGACTCCTCTTCATCCTTTGCTTTACCTTTATCTCCTTTCTTCTTGTTCTTCATGTACATTGCAGAACTTTGTCCTTTATCTCCATCTCCCTTCAAGTCTTGCTCAAATGTGAGCATCAAACCAAGCAACTGGTTCAAATCTGGAACATAATGATTTAATGAAAGTTCTGTTGATAAGACAAAAGGTTTCCACCTTTCATCTCCTCTCAAACCTATAAGTAATTGAGCAATCAACTTGTGATCCTCAATATCTTCATCTATGGATCCAAGACTATCTGCTAGATCCTTCATCTTAGTGACATAATCACTAATACTTTGACTTGGCTTCTTCTTGAATGTTGTAAACTCTGAACATAGACTTGCTTTCCGTGCTTTAGTGGTGCTTTGGAAATGATACTCCAATGCATTCCATATATCTTCAGATGATTCCAATCCTCTGATGTGTGGTAGCAAATGATAAGAGATTGTATTGTAAATGTAGGCTTTTGCACTTGCATCCTTCTTCTGCCAATGCTTTAAAGCATCAAGTTCCTCTTTCTTTGGTCGGCTTTCATCTTCAAATACTAGCTTGTCTTCTTCACCTGTTACATATACCATGAGATCCTTACTCATAAGTAAGGCTTCCATTCTCATTACCCATGCGGGGTAATTATCTCTGTCCAGTTTGTCAATTGAGATATGATCTGCCATACTCCTTTCCGTTTGCTTCAACGTATGAGCTTAAAGGATAAAGTATAATACCTTTTGGAGTTCTTTGTGTATGAAGATACTTTCGAAGTAACCTTTTGATGCCTTGTGTCTTCAAATGCTTCACCTTTCAAACTTTAATGGAAAACTTTCCAAAACTTCTCGTACCTTTGCTGCCTTCTGCTCTTCAGGACCTTTCTACTCTCATACCAATTATTGATGTATGAAACACCACAAGAAATGAATTAATGTGACACTAGAACACCTCTATGGTCACCATTAACTCATTGCCACTCCAAACTTTGAGAAATGATAGTCCAAACTGAGAACTTTGCTTCTACAGAAATTCCTAGTCACTGAAATGACATATCTTCAGTATTTTGTTAATTTCTCTTAACACAAATATTATTTCTCCAAGATCTTTTGATGGATAAAAGTAGAAGAGTAGAGCTTTCTAACAAGCTATTAATTGCATGAAAGAATCTCTAGAACTCAAGTTATGGCCTTCACAAGATGACCATGTATAACTGCCAAAATTGGAAATTCTTCCTATTATAGTAAAAAGCGCCTATCTAAAAATGGAATTCGATGCCTAGCATCGACTTGCAACGAGAATTCGATGCCGCACATTGACTTGGGGTGTTTTTAGCCACTTTTCAGTAGGGATTCGATGCTAGGCATCAACTTCCCGCATAAAACCTGAAGCTTTCAGATACCAAAACAATAGGTGATTTCATGTGCACTTAGAATATGACTTATCAACTAGAATTCGATGCTAGGCATCGAGTTGCTCCAACAAAGTCATGATTTGCAAACACTTCAGCACTGAATGAAAGAGATAAATGAAAATATGACTTATCAACATAGATTCGATGCCAGGCATCGAGTTGCTTAGAAAACTTGAACTTTTAAACTCCTCACACAGTAGACAAACATGGAGATGATGGAGAGAGTCTCATACACAGAACTTTACTCAGTTCTTCTCATAGCTATGAAAATTTCAGAAGTTTTACAGATGCTTTCTCACTCAAAGAAGCCCGACTCTATTCAGTCATACAAAATGATCTCCTTCTCACATTCTATCACTCTCCTCCACTTCTTCTCACTTTGTGTCAGTTGATACAAACTAACTTATATAGTTTTTTCTCAATCTCGTGACTTTTAAAAAACTTCTAGAACTAAAGTGAACTAACTTTACAAATATAATACACTTGTGAATTTGTCCCATCACATAGGCATGTGGTTTTTCTTCTGAAGCTTTGACCTTCAAATATATGTCCAATTAGTGATTGTTTCTCCAACATCTATCTATCTATCTATCTATCTATCTATCTATCTATCTATCTATCTATCTATCTATCTATCTATCTATCTATCTATCTATCTATCTATCTATCTATCTATCTATCTATCTATCTATCTATCTATCTATCTATCTATCTATCTATCTATCTATCCATCTACCGATCCATCCATCCATCCATCCATCCATCCATACATCCATCCATCCATAAATCTAACTATCTATCTATTCATCCATCCATCCATCCATCCATCCATCCATCTATCTATCTATCTATCTATCTATCTATCTATCTATCTATCTATCTATCTATCTATCTATCTATCTATCTATCTATCTATCTATCTATCTATCTATCTATCTATCTATCTATCTATCTATCTTTCTAACTAACTTCCTATCTATCTATCTATCTATCTATCTATCTATCTATCTGTCTATCTATCTATCTATCCATCTATCTATCTATCTATCTATCTATCCATCTATCTATCTATCTATCTATCTATCTATCCATCTATCTATCTATCTATCTATCTATCTATCTATCTATCTATCTATCTATCTATCTATCTATCTATCTATCTATCTATGGATCTCTCTTTCGATCTATTCATCTATCTATCTATCTATCTATCTGTCTAGCTATATATCTATCTGATGGAGAGTGTTAATCTCCAAAAGAACAAGCTACTCTTGAGGTTAGAGAACCTCTATATCAAGAGTAACTCAAAACCTTTACCAATTTAGAGGATCAATGATCAATTATCAAATTTTGAACAAACTGTGAAGAAGGTGACTACATAGAAAGTCTGCTGCATATAACTCACTCATTGACTTATCAAATGTGTAAATTTTTTTATAAAGCTTTGCAGATGGTGTTGCCTATAGTTTCCGCACCTCCTCCAAGTTAAGTCATTCCAAAAGACTCAGTAGATCTTGAGAAATGATCTTAACAAGTCACCTATGTCTAAAATTGTAGTTCTTTACAATCAACTTTGACACCTGCAACTTCTAAGGCTTGGTTCTCTCAAACTAGAGCTCGTTTATGCAAATGCTTTTAGCCATAGATGGCTTACCTTCCAACTTAGAGTTTTACTCCTCATATGTGCAAAACGTTACACTATGCACTGAGAAATCATCAATTCTTTGACCATCGAAATTGCACCTGTTTTAGAAGACACTCAACACTTCTTCACATATAAATGTTCCTACTCATAATTCTCACAGCATGTTTATAATTAGGCTCTCAAACTTTGACCATAGACTCATTAACTATGGAGTTAGACACCTACAAAAGGATTCTTGAAATGATCAAGCATAGAAGGAGAACACTCAGAAAAATCGGGTGCAACTTTTCTTCATCACTGGAAAGTTTTACATATGGATGAGAGAGCCATTCTACACACTTCACAAGTGTCTAATGACTTCTAAATCTCTTCAATTCTTGCTCTCACACACTCTCTCATATTTGCCCCGACATTTTTCCTTGTATATATTGGAAAATATCTAAAAGCTCATGACCATACAAAAGTATAAGTGAGCTAACTCTAAATTAATGTACATATGTATACATCTCTTCATTCTCTGAACATGTACTTTCTTCATGCTTCATATCTGGATCTTTTCTTCAGTCCTTGAGTTTAAACCTTCATCAAAACTTCAATTTTTGATTGCCTTGCACCAACAGCTCCCCCTCAATCATCAATTGAGGTTTTCTTTCTCTTCTTTATACCTGCCATGTCTTTGAATCTCTGTAGCTTTGTTCCATCCAAGCTCTTTGTTAGCATATCAACTATCTGATCTTTTGTTGAAGTATGTATTACTTCAATCTCCTTATCCATCACCTTCTCTCTTAGAAAGTGATACTGAATCTCAATATATTTAGTCCTAGCATGAAAAACCAGATTAGCAGCTAAATACAATGAAGTCATATTATCTCCATGAATAGTGGGTGTACTCTAAGTGATGTCAAAACTCTTCATAAGAGTCTTAAGCCATATCACTTCCTTTGCAGCTTTAACCATACCTTTGTACTCAGCCTCTGTAGATGATAAAGCAATTGTGTGTTGCTTCTTTGAACACCATGAAACTAACTTATCTCCCACATAACACAAGTACCCATATGTTGATCTCCTATCATCAGGATTACCTGCCCAATCTGTATCACTATAAATCTTGATATTTGTATCTGATGTAAAACCATAATACAAACCTTCTTTGAGTGTACCCTTAATGTACCTCAACAATCTTTTTCCTGCAACCCAATGTTCTTTCCTAGGACAATGCATGAATTGAGATAATACTCCAACTGCATATGACAAATCAGGCCTAGTTAATGTACCATAGATCAGACTACCAAAAAAACTTTGATATAGCTTCATGTCCTTGAACTCTTCTCCTCCATATCTGCTCAATTTGTGATTGACCTCCATTGGAGTAGGTGCTACCCTGCAATCATCCATTTTAAACTTGATCAACAAGTTTTTCAAATACCTTTCTTGAGTTACATACACTCCATGTTGAGTGTAAGAGATCTCCATGCCCAAGAAATATGACAAATCTCCCAAGTTACTCATCTTGAACTCTTTCTCCATTTGCTTCTTTAGGCTTTGAATGCCTTTCTCATTTGTACCTATAAGAATTATATCATCAACATATATGCACATGTAAATGAACCCTTCATCACTTGCTTTGACAAGCAAGCTACTATCTGCTTTAGATACTTGAAAACCAAGTTCCTTCAAGAACTTCACAAGTCTATAATTCCATGCCCTTGGGGCCTGCTTCAAACCATACAAAGCTCTCTTGAGCTTATATACATGATTTGGATACCTTTCATTTCTGAATCCTTGTGGTTGCTCCATGAAAACATCATCTAAAATGTAACCATTTAGAAAAGCATTCTTCACATCTAGTTGACATAAATTCCAACCTTTACATGCAACAATAGCTTTGAGTGTCCTGATGGTTGTCATGTTTGCCACAAGACTATAGGTCTCATCATAATCTATACCATATGTCTGCGAAAACCCTTTCACAACAAGTCTAGCGTTATACCTAGACACACTTCCATCTGCAAACCTCTTTGGTTTGTCTTGTAGACCCATTTGCATCTAATGATCATCTGACTATTTGGTTTAGGAATGAAATACCATGTCTGATTCTCCATCAATGCATTATACTCTTCCTGCATAGCTTTCTCCCAATTTTCCTTACCTTTTGCTTCTTCATATGTAGAAGGGTCTTCATCTGCCTTTATCATATAAGCATAATCTTTGGTAGCCAAAAAAGAAGTGTCATAACTATACCTTGTAGGTTGTCATTCATGTCTTGTTGTTCTTCTGAGTTCTCCACTCCTTGAGGTTTTTGGTTCATCATATTCTGGATCAAACCTTGGCACTTCTTCAACCTCAACCTGTACTTCATTGTTCTCCTCTTCATCAAATATCTGAACCTTTGATTTACCTTTCTTTTGATTCACAATTTCTTCATCACCTGCATAAATATTGATTGTACCTGCATACCAAGTACCTTGCTCATCAAATGTAACATCTTTTGACACAAGGAATTGTTTTGTGGATGGACTCCACAACCTATATCCCATTTGCTTATCATCATATCTAATGAACACATATTTTTCAGCTTTAGGTTCCAATTTATGCCTCAATTGAGATGGCACATATGCATATGCCAAACATCCAAATAGTTTGCAATCATCTAGAGTAGGTCTCTTACCCCACCATGCCTCATATGGTGTCATACCCTGCAAAGCTTTACATGGTAATCTATTGACCAAATATGTGGCTGTATTTACAGCCTCAGCCCACAAATAATTTGGGCAATTTTTCTCCTTCATCATGGATCTTGCAAACTCAACAAGAGTTCTATTCCTCCTTTCTACTACACCATTTTGTTGAGGAGAGTATCTGCAAGTAATTTCCCTTTTTATACCTGCATTCCACAAGTAATCACTGAAATCATTAGAGAAATACTCTCCCCCTCCATCTGACCTTAGTCTCTTCAACTTTTGACCTATAATTCTCTCTGCATACACATGATAATGTTTGAATGTATTGAATACCTCTGACTTATCTTTGATCACATAGATAGTGATCCATCTGGTAGCATCATCAACATAAATCACATAATATCTTGAACCATTGATACTGAAATCCTTTGATGGTCCCCACACATCTGTGTGTACCAACTCAAGCTTCTCTGAATACATAAAACCATGCTTGGAATAAGACTGCTTATGAGCCTTACCTAATTGACATGCCTCACATCCGTATGTCATATGTTGACCTGCAACATTAGGCAATCCAAGCACTGAACCATTGTTAACCATACCTTTAGTACCTCTTTCATTAAAATTTCCAAGCCTTTTGTGCCAAAGATCTAACTCTGAGATCTTATATCCTCCATAGGTGTACAAGGCATGACCAATGTTACCTTGAATCTTCAATGTGAAGAGTCTTCCTTCTTTCTTCCCTAAAACAATTTTTTTATATTCATTGCTAGGGTCTTCCACAAAATCTCCTTCATTAGTGAATGTAGCTCAGTGATGAGTAGCACCTCCTTTAATGTCAATCCGGGAAGACATGAGGATGGTATGAAGACCTCGAGCAAGTGAAGGCACAAATATGTGAGTGAGAAGCACACCAACATGCGCACACATACACACACACGCGCACACGCGGTAAGAACAAAGAGAGTAAGACAATGGAATCACTTCTATTACAACCAAGTTCTCATACAAGCCCAAAACTACAAGAAGCTAGCCCAAAAATGATGTTGGAACTGAAGGACTCACAAGGCAAGGAAGCTTACGAAGGGAGTCAGAGAGAAGAGAAAGTACAAGCAGACAGAGCAGTCAACGACGATCTGGCAAGTAGGCCAATATTTTTTCAGGACACTAACGCATATAAAAGAGGTGGACACACAAGGAGAAGGAGCAAGTAGGGAGCTCCAGGAAATGTATGTCAAAATGTTATTAGAAACCCCTACAAAAATAGTGATTTTCATCACTAAAAACCATTGTAATTACCATTTCATATTTTATAGCTCCATTTTGTGCAAGCCAAGGAGTCCTTGAGCTTGAGGTGCTTTGGAAGTACCTATCTGTCAGTTTTCACATTTTTTAGACTTCGTTTGAACCTCCAAATAGGGTAGAGAACCTAATTTTTAACTAGGCCGGACACTAGGTCTGGACACGGCCGAAACCTAGTCAAAAACTATAAATAGAGCTAGAGAGCTCATTTTTGAGGTTAGCTTGTAATTGATCTAAACTTGTATGAGCATTTTGAAAGTAATCTAAGAACTCCATTGCTTCTCACTCTTTGTCTTGCCTTGTGTGCACGTGTGTGTGTATGTGTGTGCATGTTAGTGTGCTTCTCACTCATGCACTTGTGCCTTCACTTGCTCGAGGTCTTCATACCATCCTCACGTCTTCCCGGATTGACATTAAAGGAGGTGCTACTCATCACTGAGCTACACCAAATTTTGGCACCGTTGCCGGGGATCGAGCTTTGAGGACGAGCGTGTGATGGTAAGACGTAGATTTGAGACATTGGCGTTGTAGGTAATTTCTTTACTTTTCTTTTTTTTTTCTTTCTTTCTTTCTTACCTCACCACCATCATCACCATCATCATCCTCACCATATCCGATCTCCATCTCCATCATCGCGAAGAAAATTTCAGTTTTTTGATCATATCACCTTCTCCACCCATTTCCCTCTTTCCACTTGTGAGAGAGAGCGAGAGAGCAATATTGTGTGCGTTGTTTTTGCATGTTTCTTGAGTTTCTTGCAGGATCCAGTTGCATCATCATCTCCAGCACGCTACACAAGTACGAAAAACTCAGAAACTGTCTGTGTGTCGCCGACATCTGTCGATTGCGATCGACAGAAAAAACGCCCATTTGGTAAAACAAAGTGCACCACCATAATCTACATGATGAGCACATTCTAAATCACTAAAAACAGTTGAAAAATTATGTGTTTCTCTGTCAATCGTGATTGACACCGTCGATCACGATCGACAGCCATGATCGACAACATCTGTCAATCGCGACCGACAAACCCTGTCAATCGCGACCGACAAACCCTGTCAATCGCGACCGACAGACCCTATCAATCGCGATCGACAGACCTGTCGATCGCAACCGACAGACCCCACGATCGACTGACTGCCACGTAGGACCCTATCAATCGCGATTGACACCGTCGATCGCGATCGACAGCCACGACCGACACCTCTGTCAGTCGTGATTGACACCGTCGAACGCGACCGACTGAATTTCAACGATTGACTGAATTTCACGCGTTGCCACGTGTCCATCGTGACGGACACATCCCTGATTGACTGAAATCACGGTGAAAATCCCGAAAAAAGTGTCGATCGCGATTGACACCGTCGATCGCGATTGACAGGACTCATGACCGACTCTGTCGATCGCGATTGACACTATCGATCGCGATTGACGTGTCGATCGCGACCGACAGGCCCCGACGGACACCTCTGTCAATCGCGAGTGACAGACCTGTCGATCGCGATTGACAGGCTTTTCGGCCAAAAAATTAGGGTTAATATTTCCAAATCTTTGGGGTATTTTTGGGCATAATTAGCAAGCCATTAGTGATTTGTGAGGTCCCTACACATGTGTTTTTGAGAAAAATCTTGTGATCTGTTAGCCTGTTTGAACCCTGTTTTAGCACTAGAACCCTGAACTGGCATAACTTTCTCATACGAAATCCAATTGCTGTGATTCTTGTCTTGTTGGAAAGCTCGTGGGGAGTACAACCAAAACTTCTACTAGCTATGGTAAAATTAATATCAAGATTATTAGGTAGGGTATTTTGAAGTTGACCATACCCCGGGGTAGGAAAACTGAGGGATCTTTAGGATTGTTTTCCATAAAGGCAAAGGGGAATTTGGGTTGTGAATTACATGCATGAAAGTGATCTGTCTGTCATTTGAATGTAAGTCTTGAGCTAATTTGGGATTTTCACAGGTCCATTGAGAGCAATTGAGAGCATCCAAAGCAAGGGTTTCTTTGCAAGCTTGAGAATCAGGTTCTTGAGCATCATAAAGCAAGGGATCAGCAAGAAAGGTCGGGATATTCTCAACTCCCTTTGTCAATTCCTGGCTTAGGCTAAAAACGACTAGTGATAGGAGTAGGCCAGGGTGGCGATAGGCATTTATCAAGTTGAAGACTACCTAAATACTCAAGTTCAAGCTAACGACATAATTTGTGTACGGTCGAGAACTTTAAAGGAAAAAGAACGTAACGTGGAACGATCAACTTCAAGTGCGGAAATACACTCAAGTATACCTGACGACGTGATATCAGACAAGACCATAAACACGGTAATCAACTAAAAAAGAATCAAGTAACTGATACAAAAGAACTCAGCAACGAGGTTGTACTTGGGCAAATTTGGGCTATTCAATTAGGCTTATGAACCTTAGATCAGGACAACATCTAGGGAGAGATAGACAAAGTCTTAGGTCTTCAGAGGCTAGCGTTAATCATACTGCTAGGTCTTGGGCCCAGCAGTTGAGCCACCACTTGCATTACCCTAGCTCTGAGACAAGTGAATCAGAGATGTCTCAAGGCATGGACAGACCTACAGGAAGTTCAGGAGTGCCATATCTGTATAGGGTAGAAGGCCCCTACAAGACGCAGCTGGAATACCTTAGGACCAACCGATTAGGTGCTAGCATCTATGAGGACGGCCTAGGAAGATCCGTAGTCCAGATTAAAAACCCTGACCAATCCATTGGAATAGAACACCCAGCTGTAAAGTTTGAAAATGGACCATACTTGGACAAAGAAGGAACCATATATGTAGTCACCAGTCACCCAGATAGGACAGATGAATTTGGGAATGTGATCCCTGAGACGGACATAGGTGACCTAGAGCAAGGGAACGTAGGAGGAGAGCCCAGGACCCCTAGGGGGAAGTCTGTTCTTACTAGAATCCTCAATCCTGAGTGGATTCCCCATGATAATAAGAGCATAGATCTGCTCCTAAACCAAGAGACAGGTGAAGCCTTTTGGAGGTATAAATCAAATAGGCCAAATGATGTAGGGTCAATCATGATCTATGAGTTCAAAGATCCTGATAGCCCAGGCAGAGTGACCTACTTAGATCACGCTTCAGAGAGGATCTTTGTGGTTACAGAACATGACAGGCATGCTTATACTTGGAAGGGTGAATTCGTTTTCCCCCATCCAAGATCGAACGTGTCCTATGGTCACCCTGGAGCTGGAACATCCCAAGCTCATGGAACTCAAAGGGACAGAAGTAGAGATAGGCCAGAAGTAAGCTTTGCCAACCCAGGGGGCAGAGAAAGAACGAGGACGGAAACAAATAGAGTAGAACCTGAGGTACTTAGAGCTCACAAGAATCAAAGAAATGCGGATGAGTTTCCTCTAATACGACCTAGAGAGCACACAAGGACTTTGAGACCGACTCAGCTAGTTAAGTCCATGAAGAATTACTTCGATGGCACAGGAGACCCATATGATCATGTGGCCGAGTTTAGGCAAGTCTTGAGAGCTGAACAAGTGGAAGATCTGTTTACTCAATACAATGCCTTTGGTCTAACCCTTAGGAACACCGCCCTGACATGGTTTCAACCACTAAACGAGAGGCAGTTCCGGAGTATAGACCAACTCTTAGAGGCATTCATCACTGAATTCTCTAAAAGTGGCATAAGGCATAATACTTACTCATTGATACATAGTTTCAAGCAGACCCCTCAAGAGACTGTGAGACTTGCAGGAAGAAGATTTAGACAATATCTAGAGAGATGTCCCATCCTTGAGTTACCCACACTAGCCAAACAAGTGGCTCTATTCTTGGATGGATTGCTAAGTACCAAATTGAGGTCATATGTGTACTTGAAGGACCCTAGGACCATTGAAGAGTGTGTACGCATGTGCCTTGACATTGAGGATAACCTAGGGGAAGAGTTAGAACTCTCCAAAATCTACAAAGATTCAGATAGTGCTTCTAGCCTCTCTTCCACCCAATCCACATCTATCAAGGAATTAGCAGAGAAAGTAGCTCAGAAACTAGGTGTCTCTAGCAAACAAATCCCAAGGTTTGCCCCTGTGAAAAGATGCTATACTTGTGGAGGCGACCATATGGCAAACGTCTGTCCCATTATGGCTCAACCCCAAGTTAATCCTAGTAGCCAATATTGTACCATAGAACGGAGATACACAAATCACACAGCACAAGACTGTCCATACAATAAGCAAGCGGTTAGGCAAACCTACCCTCAGCCATATCAACAGGGAAGATATCAGAGCCAATACCCACCACAACAGTATACTAGGCCTCAGCAAAATTACCAACCGCAATATCAGACCCAGCTGAGACCCCAGCCAGTGCTAGCACAGCAACCACCTGCTCCCACTAATGTGATTCCGATAAAGTATGCAGCTGCAGAAGAAAACCTAAATAGGGCCATAGTGCCAGTAACCCCATTGCTATCAGAGAGCGACCCCAGTGACCATAGTTTCGATTCTACACATGTTGATAGCCCCCAGGCCTACTACATGCAGTCTCTTGAACATGGTGAGTCCTATTACAGTGAGGAACCAAATGAACCTAGTTGGGAGTCAGATTACACAAACGTCATGTATGCAAACCCCAACCCTAGACCTCAACCAAGGCAAGTAAGACCCCCATTCCCTAGAGGACCATGCTACAGATGTCAGGGAGATCATCTCATTCGTGATTGTCCCTTGCCTCCACCTACACAACCCCAATCAGTGATGATCCAGGGCTTTTGCCAAGAATGTGGAAAGGAGCATCTCTTACGAGATTCTCCAAAGAATCCCAGCAATATGCCAAAAATCACTCCCATTAACGTTATTGGGTTAGTGGTAGACTCCACAGGAAGTGTCACTTCCACTGCACCGATACATGTGGTCACTAGAGCCCAAGCTTTGCAGCAGAACCAAAGTGCAGGCCAGGAAAAGAGCCCAGATGTTAGTGAAACAGAGAGCATGACAAAGAAAAGAACTAGAGCTTGGAGAGATATTCGTGAAAGAATGAAAAGGCAATGGGCAAAGAAAATGAGTGAACTTGAGGAAAGCCTCAGAGAAACAAAGGCCAGGATAACTGAACTCACGTCTCAAACTCCCTCTCACACTACCCCACCTCCACCATTCCCAACTCCATCCGACCCGCCACCTTCCAACCCACCTCACGCAATTCCACCACCCCCAAGAGTAGGATCAGTCCTAGTAGATCCCACTCCCGAGGACCTTAATATGATGCTCAAAGCATATCAGGCCAGAATCCAAGATGGGCCAAACGTAACTGATCATGAAAAGTGTTACCCTAGAGCAGAACTAGAGCTACAACGAACCAAAATTTGTGCTAAGATGGTGGAATTGGCTCAGACCATGTTTGAAGCCAGTCGCCTATTTAACATCTCTAGTTCAGCTAAGACATAGTTGCACTTTGATGGATTGTTAGAAAGAATAGAGAAGCTAATTGCACAATCAGAAAAGGAACCCGTCTCTCAACACAAGGACAAGGCAAGTGAAAGGACAGGTGTTCTTGCCTAGGAAGCCTATGTGCCTAACTCTACGGAGCCAGACACATCATCTTCTATGAATCGGTTCACACCAGAATTCCTACGAGAGATTCAAGAAGACAAATGGGCTAAAGAAAGTGAAGTCCCTCCTCCCATTGAACTTGTGGATGATGCACACGACCAATCCCCACAAGACATCCCATCCATTTATGAGGAGCAGGAGAGCACCCAATCCCAGGAAAGATTAGACTTTGAGTCTAACTCTCTACAAGAATTACCCCACTTCACAGGTCCATGGGAAGCTAAGTCTACTTGTATGAGAGCACCCACGGTCATGGTACGAAATGAGGACTCAGTCATACCTAGGAACATAGAGGTAGTGAAAAACACTAAAGTACAGTGCAACCTCACCTTAGAAGAACTACTCAAAGTGAGGCCAGAGCTATGGAAACATGTAGCCAAACAAGTACCAGAAATAGCAAAACCTCGTTCCCAAGTAGGATCCCAGAGAACAGTGCCAGAAATACCATTGGACAAGATAGGAGACATGAGTGAGGGCGAAGAGGGAAACACATATCTTCCTATCACCCATCAAGGATACACCACCAAGGCCATTCTAGACTCAGGCGCAGGAGTTGCAATTGCTACTACTTCCCTATGGAAGCGTTGGGGCAAGCCAGCACTCAGGCCCACGAGGATGAAATTGCAAATGGCCGATGGTCATATAGAGAGACCCCTAGGGTTGTTAGAAGGAATAACTCTCACCACCTGTGGTGTTGAGTTTGAGCACACATTTGCTATATGTGATTTTAGCAAAAATCATACCTATGAGATGATTTTGGGAAGACCCTTTATGCGACAGTTGCAAGTGGTACAGGATTGGGGAACCAACTCCTTGTACCTGCAACACTTAGGTGTTACGACCAAAGTGAATCTCAAAGATTACTCTCATAGAGATGTACCCCCCATCCAATGGAATCCCCTCCATAGAGCCAAAGATGATACGGAATCGGTGCATTCCATAGGATCAGGATCCTCATGGATGCATGAAGACACCCGCTTATGGATGTGCAAAGTGGTAGTAGAAGAGGAGAAGAGAGAGAAAGCCAGAGAAATAGGTGCAAACGAAACACATAGATCCATTCAAGACCCAGCCTATGCACCTGTAGTATTTCCTGACGAAGAATTTGAACCCCACGGCTGGGCAGAAATCCTAGCAACAATGGATGTAGCCATCAATGAAGAACAATGGACACCTCACTGTGATGAAGATGGCTATGATGTTTCAGTCTTCTCCATAGAGCCTATCATGGGAGAGGCAGTGTTAGAAGAGTGTGAACCTAGCCCTGATGCATTTGAGGATGCAAGTGACTCCAATCTAGAGTCAATCATTATGGACCCACCTTTTGCATCAGATGAAGAATACTTCTATGAAGTAGAATTTCAACCCCAGAGGCATGGAGAGCTTACCAATGATGTAAGGCTAGCCACACATGTGACCCCGAAGGAAGAAGGAAAGAAAAGAAAGAAGAGAGAAGTCACACCCGAAGAGGAAGAATCTTTGTTTGAGGTCCCGAAAAATTTTAAGAAGTATGAGATAGATGACAGGAGAGTCATGATCAGAATGCCTAAACGAGAGGCACAATCAGGGGAGGCCTATGATAACAAAGAAACCACGAAGAAAGTAGTTGTAGCCATCGAAGAAGGAGAAGAAAGATGCACGTCCATAGGCCATGACCTGACAGAAGAGGAAGAACAAGAGCTAATAGCCTTGCTAAGAGAATACAGAGATGTGTTTGCTTGGAGTTACAAGGATTTGAAAGGAGTGGACCCTGACATATGCTCACACACTATCCCCATGACCTCAGATGCCAAACCCTCTAAGCAGAAGCCATATACATATAATGATAATTATGCTGCCAAGATCAAAGAGGAGATAGATAGACTAGTTGAAGCTGGATTCATCTATGAAATTGAGCACACTGAGTGGTTATCCCCCATCGTAGTGGTGCCCAAGAAAAATGGAAAGCTGCGTGTATGCATTAACTTGAAGAAGGTCAATGCAGCCACAATTCGAGATAACTATCCCCTTC
The DNA here is from genome assembly GCA_020310875.1 of Ceratopteris richardii. NCBI lineage: Eukaryota > Viridiplantae > Streptophyta > Polypodiopsida > Polypodiales > Pteridaceae > Ceratopteris > Ceratopteris richardii. Next base: position 175,647,706 of record CM035424.1, on the reverse strand, counting down.
CTATCACAGAACATCTCTTAGAAAGAGTAGTAGGCAAGGAAGCGTACAACTTCTTTGATGGATTTTCGGGCTACAATCAAGTAGCCATAGCTCTAGAAGATCAGCATAAGACAGCTTTTGCCACAGAGTGGGGTATATTTGCCTTTCGCGTAATGCCATTTGGGCTTACCAATGCTCTTGCAACCTTTTCAGAGACTGATGTGCCACGTATTTAAAGAGTTCCTGAGGAAGAACTTAGAAGTCTATGTTGATGATCTTTGTGCTCATTCCAACATTAGGCAAACCCATATTCCTGAACTCAGACAAATCTTTGACAAATGCAGAGAATATCAAGTCTGCCTGAACCCAGAAAAGTGCGTTTTTATGGTCAAGCAAGGCAAGATTCTAGGACACATAGTGTCAAAGAATGGCATATCCATTGATGAAGAGAAAGTAAGAGCCATAGCCGAGTTACCTAGGCCAAAGAATGTCAAGGAAGTACAAGCTTTCATGGGACATTATGGTCATTACCGATGGTTTATACACATGTATGCCATCATAGCAAAGCCTCTGTATGGACTTTTGACTAACTTTGAGTGGACTGACGAATGTGAGAATTCCTTCAATGAGCTTAAACGGCGATTATGTTCAGCACCAATCTTAACCACACCAGATTGGAACAAGCCATTCCATGTTCATGTTGATGCATCCAATTATGCTATTGGGTGTGTACTCGCACAACCTACGGGCAAAGGTAATATGGATCTTCCAATTGCCTATACTAGTAGATAATTGAATGCAGCTGAACGAAATTATACCACTACGGAGAGAGAAGGATTAGGCATGGTATATGCAGTTAAAAAATTTAGACATTATTTGCTTGCAAATAAGTTTAAATTTTTTACTGACCATCAGGCATTGTTATACTTGGTAAACAAACCATGCAATACAGGTCGATTGGTGAGATGGTTTCTCTTGCTAATGGAATACGATTTTGAGGTTGTGGTAAGAAAAGGGAAGACTCACTTGAGAGCAGACCATCTCTCTAGGCTCACATCTGGAGAGGCCCCACAAGGAGTGTCAGATGACCTTCCTGATGCTTACTTGTTTAATTTGGAAGTGGTGCCGCAGTGGGCTAAACCATTAGTGCCAGTATTGACATACAGACCTAACCACCCAGTAATAAACACACAGGATAGAGAGGTAGTAAAAGCCCAAAAGTATCACATCATGGTAGGAAGTATGTACAAGCACACAGATCAAGGGATCTTAGCTTGTTGTGTAGAAGAGGACGAGTACGCTAAATGGTTGCAATTAGCACATGTAGGTGCATTAGAGCAACACTACTCAAAGAAATGAACCCTACAGACACTAAGGAGACTCGGAGTGCATTGGCCGACTATGGAAGCTGATGTCCAAAAGTTATGCAAGGAATGCCCAATCTGTTGCACTAAACCACCTGTGGAACATGCCACTCTTTATCAAGTGTCCATAGTGCTAGATTGGAGTGAACCACTAGTATCCTTCCTGAGGACGAAAACATTCCTCCAGACATGACTCTGGCTAGGAAAAGGAGTTTAGAACAGGAAGCCCAGGATTACTCACTCATTGGTGATAATCTATACAAGCGTGGTAAGGATGGTTACCTGAGACTATGTGTCCATGAAAGTGAATATCTCAAGATCTTAGAAACTGCTCACCAAGGTGTAGCAGGAGGACACTTTGGACTAGATCGGGTGATCAAGGCAATACTATTTGCGGGCTTCTGGTGGCCGACCCTTCACATGGATGCATATACCTATGTGAAACGGTGTGATGTTTGTCAGAGAACTCAGTATCCTATACACAAGGATGAGATGCCACTGAAACCTATGATGGGTGGACGTGCATTCTCTAAGTGGGAAATAGACTTTGTAGGTCCTATTAATCCCCCAGCCAAGGGTTCACATGCTGAATACATCATTGTTGCGACAGAATGTCTAACAAAGTGGGTAGAGGTAAAAGCCACAACGAAGAATGATGCTCAAACAACAGCTAAGTTTTTATTTGAGAATGTGTTCACCAGATACGGGTTACCTATAGAGCTGGTAAGTGATAGAGGCACTCACTTCTTGAATGAAGTTATTGAAAATCTGCTACAAGAATTCTTGGTAGTACATAAGAAGTCTGCCCCCTATCACCCTCAAGCTAATGGCCAGGCTGAGAGCACCAACAAGATTCTGTGCAATGTACTGATGAAATTAGTGAACAATAAATGCTCTGATTGGGACAAAGAGCTACACCATGCTGTTTGGGCATACCGAGTTGCCTATAAAACGGTACTCCAAGCCACCCCATTTCAGATGGTATTTGGCCAAAATGCAGTGCTACCGGTGGATTTCTTAATACCTACATTGAAAGTAGCACAGGAGCATGAGTGGACGGGCCATGAAATCTCTTCGATAATTTTTGACCTTGAACGATTAGGTGAAACCAGACTAAGAGCGGCTGTAGGGATATATGCAACTAAGAAACGGCAGAAGGCATACTTTGATGCCCACGTTAAGGATAAAGGTTTGAAGGCAGGCGACCTAGTACTAGTATACACGTTGAAACAACATGCGAGCAAACTGGAGAAGAGAGGGTACGGACCCATGATCATTAATAGAATCTCAGCAAGTGGAGCAGTGCAACTAGCCACATTAGAAGGCGATGTTCTCCCAAGCTACATAAGCGGATGCAGGGTCAAGTTATATCAAGAACCTCTCACCGAGGAAATGCTAAGTCGACTCAATACTGCTAAGAAACGCAAAGAAGAAGAAAAGCGAATTCGAGAAGAAGCCCAAGCAGAAGCTTTAGAGCGCATATGGAGAATGAAATTAAGAAGACAAGGTAGAGAGCAACCTAGGCCAGATGCATATGCAGATCAAGGATATCACGTGGCTATGTGTGAAGTTTCAGATATCAGCTCCCATAGGATAATTGATCGACGTCCTTTTATAACCTTAGATATAGGACAAGGAAAGGGTGCAAGGACTGTAAGAGCCTTGATTGACTCAGTTGCAGCCACTAGTGCTGTTAAATTTTCATACTGTCAAGAGTTGAAATTATCTGTCAATCCTATAGAAGCATATCTCATAGGATTGGGAGGTGTGGAAACCCCTTGCATGGGCGAGGTGGAACTTCCCCTCTCTATTCAAGACGAAGCAATGACAGTCAAAGTACTAGTGTGTCAAGATGAGGACCTCACTGAGCCTCTTGTCTTGGGCCAGGACTGGATCTATGATCATGCAGTCAACCTAAACCTAAGGAGTGGACTTCTTCAGGTATGGGTAAATCATAGTCGAATTACAGTTGAATTGGAAAATGAGGCACTCAAGGAATTAGGTAAGGCACAAACTCCTGGTCCTTCCAGGGGCGCACATGAAGTTGACAATGCTATTCTTGTCCAAAACTGTATGATGCAGAACGAGGAGTGTCTCAACAACGGAGTCAAGGATAAGACGACACTCCCTTCTTTCTCGAAGACCAGAGGGATGCATCAACCAAAAGCAGATCAAATACAGGAGGAGCAGCGCACAACCTACACTGGAGGCCAAAAACACGTGCGAAGCAGAATGTCTCAGTCGTTGAAACAAGTATGGAGGCGGAAAGGCGAACACCCTGTGGCGAGCATGCCAACCCCACGGCCAAAACCTCTTATTAGTAATCAACAACACGACACTAATAAGAAGTCCTTCATAAATTCTTCTACGAATGTGAAGTCTATTTGGGTACCCAAGAAGTCAATGAAGGCCAGCCCACAATCACGACAAATCTGGGTGCCTAAGGCTTGCTTGCGGGCTCAAATAGCTACACCGAGGCCACACCTGGTACAACATGTCTCACTCACTCGAACATCAGATGCCCAGTCTTACACATCACGCACGGACACATATTCTTCCATGCGCAAAAGTAGAATCACTCGTAAATGGGTCCCTAAAAAGCCTCATTCTCAAGTAGATACCCCTATCAAACTCTTCAGAGTCTCCACAAAGTCAAGATCAAAACCCATCCATTACATTTGGCAACCTAAAACTTGTCATAAACCCCCTGACCCCAGTTGTAAATCCATGCCCACCTACTAACTACATCCCTCTCTCACTACCTCCTTCCACTTAGCTCTTAGGTCTACCCAATTCCTAACTACACACACAAGCACCGAGCACTTAATAACCTAATAATCTCTCCCGAACCTCATGTTAATGTTGTAATGGGGACAAAAAAACGGTTCTATCTTGTCCTTTACAATGTTAACACATGTTTCTATATTCTCACAGAATCAGGAGGCAAGAAGTAACATGGCAGATACGGCAAGAACTAGCTCCCAGGCAGGCACCAGCCCCCAAGTCGTGGACATTGAAAGTCTTCCCGTTGAGGATGAATTGAAGGAATGCCCAGTGGCATTGAGGGCATTACACGCCATACCGGTTCAGAATCCTCCACAGGGGCACACAATGCCGGTCAGCAAAAACTCACATTGGTTCAGTGATGTGGCAGGACCCCTAGGTGAAGGCACTTACATGTGGGAGGCCGAGATAGAATTCAATGGGCGCTGGGGCAGATACCACTTTTTCACCAGGGAATTTGAGAGATTGCAGAATAATGAAGGACTGAAACCTATATGGAAGAAGGCAGGACTCTAGTATTACTTCAACTTCCAATTGCCAAAGCCCGACTTTCTAAGGTGCTCTTATTTAATTAGCACCCTCACTCCGAGCAAAGACAAAAAGGGATACAGCTCCTTTGTCCTCCCATCTCTCACAAGGGGCAATGAATTGAAGCGTTTCAAGTTGACTATCAATTTGGTGAGGGAAGCTCTAGACATGAAAGATATGCACATTCCTGCGGAGAAAGAAACAATGGTCCCCGACAATATGAAGAACAGGAATCTGACAAAATTAAAGGACATGGTGGCAATGACACCTACAATTGCCATTCACTTGCGAATGGTCATGCAGCATTTTGCATTTCCTGCTCAAGAGAGGTTCACAATGCCACCTAAAAAGATCTGGTTTAGTCTATACTTGGCCGACGCTTTCGATTTGACAATCAATATGCCCCACTGGATTATTGACCAAATCCACTTGGCTCATCAAAGGTGGTATAAAAAACAAAAGTCTGTACTGTATGGTTGTTGTGCTCTCACCAGGATTGTGTATAGATGTTTGGCTTATGATGTGCCAGTGCAGAGGGCATTAAATTGGACCAGGGTACAAGAATTCCAACGTAGACTATCAACCGCAGGACCGCCATCTAAGAAAATGAGAGGCACAGTTCAGATGCCCTGTGCACAACCCCGCGGTGCGACATTAACAACTCCACGACTTCCAAGGCGGGTACAACCCTTCACTATCAGATTACCAAGACACATCACTGATGGACCAAATCTAGTGTTTCCACTTGTACCAACCGACCTAGAGTTCCCTCATGGATTCACTTTAGAAGACCTAACTGATGAGGAGGTAGCCAGAATCATAGAGGCTGTTAACGCGGAAGTCGAGGCAGAGCAAGCTAGTGGACAACAAACTACTACAGACCAACCCCATCCCAGACAACCAGATATCGTCGATGTGGAGGGTGAAGAAGAAGAAGAACAGGAGGAGGAACATGATGGACAATCCGAGGAAGAAGAGCAGGAATATGATTAGGAAGCTCTACGGGTACTTGAAGGTGCCCCAACTTATACGAAGGCATTGAAAAAGCTCTATGATACCATGAACAGAGTTCAAGAGCAACATAGACTGTCCCTAGCAGCAGGCAAGGCCCTCATGAATCAAATCCTTGAGGAGGAAGGCGTACACGAGCAATACCGCACCACTCTTGACATGATATCTGAGGCTTTAGGAGCACCTGAGATGGTGCATACCGCCCTTGCACAAGCACGAAGAACGAAGCGTAGATACGGCAGACGTCCCCCTCGATTAGGAAAGCAGATGAATGTATTAGTATCAGAACCACAAGGCACATCCACAACCACGAGCACCGCACACACTGTCCATGATACTGAGGAAACCCATGTATCAAGTGCACCTCCGTCACCCCCTTTGCCACCCCTGCCTCCAACTCCACCACATTCACCTCCCACTACCAGTGTAACCACTACTGTCACCGCCTCCGAGTCCACTACCCATACCGAAGCATAGACAGTCAGTCAACCCACACAACCCACACAACCCACACACCCTATCTCCACCTCTTTTGTCTATACGGCCACTGAAACAGTAATTCTAACTGCAGCCACAGAAAATCTCATTACCCCAATTACACTTCTGGGCAGCTCGTATTCACAATTGCACACACCAGTGTACACATTCACCACTATCACTGCACCCACAATTCCAATATTCACAATCACTCCCACTACTACCTCCACTCTTGATCTTATGGACATCTCACCCACCTCCGCACCTCTCCCTCCCCCCATACACCCACCATCTCCCATTCCCCCACCTCCCACTTCACCATTTTCCAGCACCGCATCCACACTTCAATTCCCCTTCCCCTTTCCCTTCCCTTCTGCATTCAACACCCTTCCCGCATCCACCCCTATTAATAATGTATTTAATAATATGTATCAGTGTATGTCGCAACTATAACAGCACTACCAACATCTTGATAACCAACACACACAACTCTTTCGAAGCCATGAAGAACTTCAACTACGATTCATTGATCTCGAAAGGGAAAAGCGGCTACTACAACAACAGTATGCCACTTTACATGAACAACATGAACAGTTAGTAGCCAATCCACCCCAGTCAGATGCAGAAGAAAGGCAACATATGGATGAATTGCTACACTCCCAGATAACGGAGAACCTCAAGCTTCGACACAACCTAGCCCTCCTACGAAAACACATGTCTACAGCACTCGAAGAGAATAAATGGCTGCAGAAACAGAATGAAGAAAACTTGGAAGCAGCCATGAAGGGTTCCCCGTAGGAAATCGACCCAGAGAAATTCAAGGCCATTCCCTCAGAGAACATGCAAATTGTGTTAGAAACCCATGCCGACCTCCTGGAGGCCCATGCAGCATTAGAACGAGAAAGAGATGACCTACTTAAGCAACTGGCAACTCAGCAGGAGTCAGCAAGCAAAGTCACTGCCACAGACGACTGATCAGAAGAAGTCACAAAACTCAGAGCATAACTCGAAGAATTACGCAGTAAAGTCATGCAATACGAGTGTCAACCCTCTCCCCTTGTAGAGCCCGAGCCTGAGGACTTAGTGCCAATTGAAATTGAGAAAACCTTCGAAGATCCATACGTTCCCATGCCGGCACCAGGGGGCAAGCAAATAGAAGAGGGCATGGACACCATCGAGATAGAGGCTCCTGAATGGATGCAGAGGTTAGAGAAAGTGGCCACAACCCACGATGATAGAGTGGCAGTTCAGATAGCGTCAATGTCACGTTTGGAAGAGGTAGTTATAAAATCGGGGTACTTTTGAAACCTCTCCCACCATAGGTGGATCGGCACATCCGACGATTTGTATGTTCCTTTCTGTGTCTTAATGGCGGACTACAATGCCGAAATCAAGCACCACACCTCAAGAGAACCAACCTCGGCTACACAGTTTGTACCGGACGACATCCCAGCAAGTGCCAAGCAGGGCAATATACATCAACCGACGTGAAGGATTCGTCTACTGGAAACCTACCCAGAGATGGTAAGAACATGGAATAACATGCCTTTGTACATCAAATACAACCCATGCTACTGCCTTGTATTTCGAAGAAGGTCGCGGCCGAAATACACAAAAACTGTGCTGACAACCAAAGGATGCGAGAAATGGCTCAATTATGTCAACTTAGCACCACCTAAAGGCCAACCTACCATAGGAGATATGATCTCGACGATTCGGCATTGGGGGGTCCGGTTCAAAAATGTACCAGATGTCATGGCCCAAATGTGTCTTAAAATTTTTGAGCTCATGTTGGTCACCTTCAGGACCTTCAAGAATGTCAAGGAACCTCATCTGTCAGCTCTTGGATTTAATGAAGGTAGTCAGGACCTTGTCTACGACATGAGCGCAACACCATCTATTAATGTTGTATATGCATGGCATGCGCGTATAAAGTATCTACCAGCCTACTTGAAACAGACGTTTGAAGAAATGTTTGTCACGGGATTCTGGGAATATCATTCAGAGATATTCATTCCCAGACCATCACATTTATTGCAGTTGTTTGCAGTGGAACAAGCTCTCCATTCAGAAAAGTTACGTATACCACATCCAGAGGTTCCCGGGCCGGTAGATTGGGATGCTCTACTCACGGACTTGGCCAAAGGGTTGCGGATTGCAGAACATCACTTAGCACAAGACGTTGTTGAGTACTACATCCAACGACCCACCCAACAAGGGTCTGTCAGGGACGACAGACGCGAGAGAGGGGGGGGTGTTGGAACTGAAGGACTCACAAGGCAAGGAAGCTTACGAAGGGAGTCAGAGAGAAGAGAAAGTACAAGCAGACAGAGCAGTCAACGACGATCTGGCAAGTAGACCAATATTTTTTCAAGACACTAATGCATATAAAAGAGGTGGACGCACAAGGAGAAGGAGCAAGTAGGGAGCTTCAGGAAATGTATGTCAAAATGTTATTAGAAACCCCTACAAAAATAGTGATTTTCATCACTAAAAACCATTGTAATTACCATTTCATATTTTTGTAGCTCCATTTTGTGCAAGCCAAGGAGTCCTTGAGCTTGAGGAGCTTTAGAAGTACCTACCTGTCAGTTTTCACATTTTTTAGACTTCGTTTGAACCTCCAAATACGGTAGAGAACCTAATTTTTAACTAGGCCGGACACTAGGTCTGGACACGGCCGAAACCTAGTCAAAAACTATAAATAGAGCTAGAGAGCTCATTTTTGAGGTTAGCTTGTAATTGATCTAAACTTGTATGAGCATTTTGAAAGTAATCTAAGAACTCCATTGCTTCTCACTCTTTGTCTTGCCTTGTGTGCGCATGTGTGTGTATGTGTGTGCATGTTAGTGTGCTTCTCACTCACGCACTTGTGCCTTCACTTGCTCGAGGTCTTCATACCATCCTCACGTATTCGCGGATTGACATTAAAGGAGTTGCTACTCATCACTGAGCTACAAATGAGCTCTCTAGCTCTAATTATAGTTTTTTGACTAGCTTTGGCCCTGTCCAGACCTAGTGTCCGGCCTAGTTAAAAATTAGGTTCCAGGGCTTATTTGAGGGCTCAAACGAGATCTAAAAAATATGAAAATTGGCAGGCAACTACTTCTAAGGCTCCCCAAGCTTGATGACTCCTCGGCTTGCACAAAATGGAGCTACAGAAAGATAAAATGGTATTTACAATGGTTGTTAGTGATGAGAATCACTTTTAAAATGATATCAAGACTGGAAAAAAAATGATGGGATGCCTCAGTGCTAGATCTGCATGTCTACCCGTACTTGCTTCTTCCCGTATAATGCCAACACTCTCCCCCCCTAGCGTCTGTCGTCTCTGATAGACCTTTGCTTGGTAGTTTGATCAATGTAGTGCTGTGGTATGTCGGTTTCCACCTCTTGTTCTCTGATCCGTAGTCCCTTGACCAGGTCTCTTTGCAAGGCATCCCAATTAACTATGCCAGGCATGTCAGGTTGTGGCATGGTGTAGAGCTTTGAATGCATTGTTTGTTCGCACGCGAATAATTGTAGCAGATGAGTTGGGTGTGGCGCGAACACTTTTGAGTGTGCTTCCCAAAACCCCGTGGTGAACATGTCATCAAAGGTTTGCTTGTAGCAGGCAGGGAGATATCTGATCCTTGCATGCCATGCATAAGCAACTCGAATACTCGGGCTCGTGCGCATATCATAAAGTAGGTCATAATTACCATTTATGAAGCCCGGAATCGACGGCTGGATGTGACGTACATTGTGGAAAGTCTTTAACACTACTTGCATCATGTCTAGTATCTTGAGCATCATCTGCGCAGCGATGTCAGGCATGGGGTGGAGGCGTGGCATCCAATGTCTGATGGTAGCCGTCATGTAAGCTAGAGTAGGTGTGCCGGTTGGAGGCGCAATGGTGGGGTAATTGATCCATTCTTTGCAATTGGCATTGTTCTTAACTTTTATGGCAAATGCCTTCCATGATCTTCTTCGTTGTACTGGCCCGAAGCAATTGTTATACTTCAAGTGCATGGGCGCGTGATCCCATGTTTGTAGCATCTCCGGATAGGTCTCCAGTAACTTTTGCCTCCAGGTGGGTTGGTATATGTTCCCTTTGTGGGTGTCCTCTGGAATGTCCTCGGGTTCAAATTGGGTAGCGAAAGTAGGGTACTTGTTGGTTTTGCGTTTGATCTCAGCGTTGTAGTCTGCCAACAGTACAAAGTATGGCTTATACTGTAACTCTGAACTGGTTATCAATTGCCTAGGAGCCAAGTGCTTGAAATATTCCGATTGAAGTATGGTCTCCTTGATAGTTTTCATGGCCACCATCTGAGTTGAGATACGCTCCTCGTGAGTCACCCCCATCTTTTCTACCTGTTTCATCCATGGCGGAGGGGTTCCTCGTATGTGTCTTGTCCCTCGTCAGTGGTTGTGCCTCCTGGAAAAGGTTGAGGCTCATAAGTATCTTCAAATGTGTCCTCCACTGGAATGGTGATGGCCTCCTCTTCTGTTGGTTGAGCGGGTGGAGAGGGGGGTTGTTCATATTGTAGCAACTTAATCTTTAATTCTACAATTTGCTGTCGTAGCTCAAGCACCTCATTGGCCGTTGAAGATTCGGGTTCTGGTGAAGTAGCAACATTGACCATCTCTTTAGGTTCTATTGGGTGTAATGGGAGCACTTGGGATCTTTGTAGTTCTTTGACCTGGTCTGCTAGCTGGTCGTGTGCTTCCAAGAGGGTCGCATAATCTTCCAATACCTGTTGAATGTGCTCTGATGGAATGGCTTGGAATTTGGTAGGGTCTATAGGTGGTCCTGGGGTGTTTTCAATGGCTGCTTCTAAGTTCTCCTGGTTTTGTTACTGTAGTCTTCTGTTCTCTTCTTGAGCAACTGCTAAGTGGTGGCGAAGTAAGGCCATGTTTCTTTGTAGTTTAGCATTGCGAGCCAGCTGGTCTCTGAGTTGTTCTTCCATAGCCTTACCCGTCTCTGTATACTTGGCTTCAAGCTCTGGGTGGTAACTTCTTGTTGTAATCCTGCATTACTCAATTCCAAGGCATTGACACATGCCTAGAGATGGGATGATAGAGTACACAGCTCCTTATTGTTTTCTTCCAATAATCTGTATTCTTGTTTAAGCTGGGCGGCCGCTTCGAACATAGTGTCTAGTGCCTGACTAAATGAGGTGGATGCAAGGGTAAAGGTGGAAGATGCAAGGGGTCGGGAAATGGGGAAGGGAAAAGTAGATGTTGTGCCTACAGTGATTGGAAATGGTGACGTGAGTGAAGTGAAATGTGATGATGTTGGAACAACAGTGGTGGTAGGTGGTCCTGTGGATGGTGAAATGTCCATGGGATTGGATGTGATTGTGTTTGAAGTGTGAATTGTGAATACTGGAATGGTTGATGGCATGTTAGTGGTGGCCGTGAATGTGGAGGAGGTGGGGTGGGAAAGGGGGTTTCTATTATAATCATCAAGTTGTTGCATCATATTTACAAGGTTTGCCAAAAATGAAGGTAGGGTCGCTTGAGTTGGTTCTGAGGAGGTTAAGAGGGGTTCAATGGTTTGGGGTTGGGTAAGAGGAAATGTAGTGGTGAAGGGAAATGGGTGTGTTAACGTTTGGGTAGGGCCATGTGGGTGTCCGAGGGCTGGTAGATAAGAAGGGTGAGCGATGATGGTTTGTTGGGTGGCGGGGTGACCTATCTGAGGTTCGGAAACTGGGCAAGCGATGATAGAGGTAGGGATAGGTGAGGAGGGCAAAATGGTGGTGTGCGGCATAGGTCCCATAAGGATGGCTGTGGGTTGTTCAGTAAGGCTAGTGGTGAGGGGTTCTGAGGGATGGATGGGAGGTGATGGTGGAGATGGTATATCTGTATATTTACATCTAGTTCATCACTGTTAGTTGGACTGGCCATGTGAACATCTTCTTGAGTGGTGGTACGGAGTGAGGTAGAGACTTCCATTTGGATCATCTTTCCCCTTCGCGGTCGCGTATCGATCCTTCATTGGTCACATTCAGGGGTATTACGATATACCATGGTCCTCATGGCTTCCACGATTCCACAGGTATCTGCCAAAAGATTCAATGATTCTACAAAATGAGGGTCTACATTCTCCGCTTGCAGCATCTGATTCACCAGTGCTCTATTTGCCTCTTCTGATCACTTATGCCTTTTCTGCACTTGCTTGATCGTTTTGTAGAGTTGTTTGAGTTTTGCAGTGTAGGCAGGGGCTTCCTCCTCACTCTCCTCTCAGTTATTTCCCTGTGCCTCTTCTTGACCATGTGTGCCTTCAGCATGAGTATGTTGTGCCTCATCTTCCCAATGTACTCTTCGTGTCGTGCTATGTGGTCGTTCTCTCTCGGATGATGATCCTGGACCGTCATTGTCAGAAAAGAATTCACTTTCAGATAAGTGTGTTGTTTGCAAAAATCTCTCAAAGTCAAAGGATGTATCCTCTCCCAATGTAGCCATGGATGCCAACTCAGCATCCGAGGGTAGTGGAGGGGCTAATGGAGTGGGTTGTACCATGCATCTTGATTGTGGTCCTTGGAGGTGGATCGTGAAAGGGGCTACTTGTTCTTCTTCTCTACATGAGGCTTCTGTGGTGACCTCGCGAGGAATTAGAACCTGTGAAAGTGATCCACGCATTCTTTTAGTGGATTGAACCCCTGATTTCCACCCCTGGAAGAATTCCAACTGTGAGTACTTAAGGGTCCCTGCGATCGACACATCATAGGCAAGGCATCGGTAGATAATTCTTGTAATCGCACAACAACCATTCAAAGTAGGCTTTCTCACGCCTCGTTTGCCTGCTTCATATAACTGGTCAAGGATCCACACTGGCATTTTGATAGGTAAGCTCCCAGTCTCCGCTAGGTATAACCCATACCAGATCTTCTTATGAGGATGTGTGAATCGGTCTTGCGTTGGAAATGCAAAATGTTGAAGACACATTCCCAATGGTATAGCAATGTTCGGGGTGAGAGCACACATTTCTTTCAACTTCTTGAGTTTCTTGTTCTTCATAGACTCCGGTATCAAAGGATCTCGATCGGCGGGTACATGGGTGCCATACATCTGAAGGGCCTCCCTGATTAAGGTGATGTTCAACTCAAACTTTTTCATTTCCTCCTGGTTTGATAAAGAGGGCACTAGGAATGTGCCTGAATGATCTTTGTCTCTTGTCGCTTTCAAAGTGGAAATCAAGTAATAGCACCTAAGGAAATCAGGTTTAGGTAGAGATGCACTAAAATAATCTTGTAACCCCACCTTCTGCCAGATATCTTGAAGAGAAGCTACATTTTGTAATGCTTCAAATTTGGGATTATTCGGGCAATCTCGTAAGAGATGCTCCTTTCCGCAATCTTGATAGAATCCCTCAATTGTCACTGGTTGGGATTGTGTAGGGGCAGGCAGTGGACAATCACGTATAAGGTGATCTCCCTGACATCTGAAGCAAGGTCCTCTAGGAAATGGCGGTCGTACCTGCCTAGGTTGAGTTCTACAGTTGGGCTTTGTGTACAAGACATTAGCATACTCAGGCTCCCCACTATTTTCACTTGGGTCCTCATAATAGTATGACTTGTTATGCTTGAGTGACTGCATGTAGTAAGCCTGTGGGCTATCAATATGTGTGGAGTCAAAACTATGGTCACTTGGATCACTGTCTGATAGCAACGGTGTGACAAGGACTATGGCTCTATTCAGATTCTCTTCTGTAGCTGTGTACTTTACTGGAATCACATTGGTTGGAGCAAGGGGTTGTTGCACTAACTCGGGTTGAGGTCTCTGCTGGGCCTGATATTGTGGTTGGTAGTTTTGTTGAGGCATAGCATACTGTTGTGGTGGGTACTAGTTCTGATATCTTCCCTGTTGTGGGTAGGGCTGACGGTAGGTTTGCCTAACTGCTTGCTTATTGTATGGACAGTCTTGTGCTGTGTGATTTGTGTATCTCCGTTCTATGGTGCAATACTGGCTACTAGGGTTCACCTGGGGTTGAGCCATAATGGGACATACGTTCGCCATATGGTCACCTCCACAAGTGTAGCACCTCTTTACTAGGGCAAATCTTGGGATTTGTTTGCTAGAGACTCCTAACTTCTGAGCTACTTTTTCTGCAAGTTCCTCAATAGATGTGGACTGCGAGGAAGAGAGGCTAGTAGAACTATCTCAATCTTTGAAGATTTTGGAAAGTTCTAATTCCTCCCCTAGGTTATCCTCGATGTCGATGAACATGCGTACACACTCTTCTATAGTTCTGGGGTCCTTCAGATACACATATGACCTGAGCTTGGTGCTCAACAATCCATCTAAGAACAAAGCCACTTGCTTGGCTGGTGTGGGTAACTCAGGCATTGGGCACCTCTCTAGGTATTGCCTAAACCGTCTTCCTGCAAGCCTAACAGTCTCGTGCGGTGTTTGCTTGAAGCTATGAATTAGTGAGGAAGTGTTATGCCTTATGCCACTCTTAGAAAACTCCGTGATGAATGCCTCCAACAGTTGATCTATGCTCCTAAATGCCTCTCATTCAGGGGTTGAAACCATGTAAGGGCGGTGTTCCTAAGGGTTAGACCAAAAGCATTGTATTGCGTGAATAGGTCTCCACTTGTTCAGCTCTCAAGACTTGTCTAAATTCAGCTACATGATCATAAGGGTCTCCAGTACCATCGAAGTAGTTCTTCATCGACTTCACCAGCTAAGTTGGCCTCAGGGTCCTAGTGTGTTCTCTCGGCCTTGGCAAAGGGAAATCGCCAGCATTTCTTTGGTTCCTTGGGGCTCTAGGTCTCTCGGTTTCTTCTCTATCCGTCGCTGTTCTCATCCTTTCTCTTCCCTGGGGGTTGGCAAAGCTTACCTCAGGTCTGTCTCTACTTCTATCTCTTTGAGCTCCATGAGCTTGGGAGGTCCCAACTCCTTGGTGGTTGTAGGACACATTGGACCGAGGTTGGGGAAAAACAAACTCACCCTTCCATGTGTAGGCATGTCTGCCATGCTCAGTGACCACAAAGATCCTTTTTGATGTATTGTCTAGGTAGGTTACTTTGCCTGGGCTATCAGGGTCTTTAAACTCATAGATTGTGAGAGCACCTACTTCGTGAGGCACGAAAGGCTGATATCTCCAAAAAGCCTCATCGGTTTCTCGGTTTAAAAGTAAGTCTATGCTTTTATTATCCTGGGGAATCCACTCTGGAGTCATGATCCTGGTCAAGACTGATTTACCACGGGGAATCCTAGGCTCTCTCTCTAAATTCCCTTGCTCTATATCACCCATGTTGGTTTCTGCAATCACATTCCCGAACTCGTCTGTTCTATCTAGAAGAGTGGAGACTACATAAATAGTCCCTTCTTTATCTAGGTATGCTCCATTCTCGAACTTGACTACCGGATGTTCTAGTCCATGGGGTTGATCGGGGTTCTTAATCTGGACCACAGATCTTCTCAGGCTGTCTTCGTAGATGCGAGCACCTAGACGATTAGTCCTGATGTATTCCAATTGAGTCTTGTAAGGTCCTTCTGGCTTTTCTAGGTACGCCACCCCTGAACTACCTACTGGTCTCTCCATGTTATAGGACATCTCAGAATCACTTGTTTCTGATCGGGGAGTGTATGGGTAATCACTCAACTACTGGGCCCAAGACCTAGCAGTGTGATTGACACTAGCTTCAGAAGATCTGAGGCTTTGTCGGTCTTGGCCTAAGTGTCTGCGTGATCGAAGGTTCATATGCCTAGTTTCTCTACCCCCTTGGTCCCAAGTACACTCTCGTTGCAGGTTAATTTACACCAATCACTTTGTTCTTTTTAGTTGACTATTATGTTAAGCTCTTGTTTGAAATCACGTCGTCAGGAGTACTTAAGTGAATTTCGCACTTGATATTTGCTCGATTCAAGTTTACTTTTGTTCCTTAGAATTTTCGCACTTAAGCTCTACTTAATGCTTGTACTTTGTTGATTAGTTCTCTTGGACTTGATTAGTGCCTAGCGTTGCTCTAGTTAATCACCACACCTAAGTCGTACTAGCCTAAGCTAGGAATTGATAGAGGGTTGAGAGAACTTCCAACCTCAATCCTCTGGTTGCTCAGACTGCTACACCAGCCCAGGAAGCCTTCTCCCAAGCTTGGTACTCACTCTTGCTAGCTTGCCTTGGAATGCCTTGAGTGCATGCAATGTTCTTGCAAAAGTTCACAAGTTAGTATAGCTCCTTTACTAGAATGGATTGAAAGACACACATCAACAATTACAGGCCCCCATTGGAGTAACTCACTGTACCCCCAAAATCTTATGACCACCTAGTCTCACCTAAAGGCCAACTTAAAAATACATGTTCTAAAACTCTTCCTATGGTGAAGTTATGACCAATCAGGCAGTTGGGGGTCAAAACAGGCTCTCAGGGTTCAAGAAATTCCTCCCTGGTTTTTAGGTATTTTGCCCACTTCTAAGGCTCTAATATCATCCCAATGTGTCCAAAATTTAATCCCAAAAGTACCTCAATTCAATCCATTCATTCACCCTAAAAATTCATGTGTTAAGCCGGTGTATCGCGATAGGTCGGTGTCAGAGACATTTCTCTCCCCAATCAGTTGAAGAACTTATGAAGATATAAATTGATTTGTGATAAAATGGATTCATACACTCAATGAATTCTTAATGCATTTTCTAGGATTTGATGGAATAAGTTTTGAAGGGTTCAATTGGACAATGGAGAATTCATTCGACAAATGAGTGAAAAATTTCCGAATGACACAAGACTTATAGAAGCTTACTTCTCATTTCAATATGCTCAAAAGTTTGGACGATTTATCAATCATTGGGAGTTTTGTCAAGTGAGAGAAAGTTTGAAGATCATTGGTCAAGCATTTGAAAGCTCCATCTAATATGTTTTATTTTGGCAATCGCACAAGGCGCAAGAGAAGAGTTAAGTGATCAATAGAAGAGTAAGAGTGAAACTGATGGAGTAATCGGGTGAATTAATGATGGAATATGTGCAAAACAAACTGAAGCTTTCGGACAAGTCGAATGGAAAATTGCATGGGAAATCAGCAAATATCTGGTGGTGCATGCAGCTCGAGGCATGGTTTTTTGAGGACGCTCTTTGTAGTTACAGGAACAGATTGATTATAAAGAGGGGGTGTTTTTTTCCGCAGATGAACGGGAGAGAGGGGAGCAATGGTGATCAATGGATATTCATTGGCATATTTGGAAGGCACAGATTCTAAGGAAGGGGCTGCATCTTTTCTTCGCTGAGTGCATCTGAAGAGAGTGAGGACGTACAAATTATTGCTTACCATCAAACATTCGACGGGAAGAAAGGGCGCTGTTAGAGGAGGTTGCTGAAGTGGCTGCAGGAGATATGGAGGCGCACATGAACCAAAAGAAAAGAGCAGGCCAACTTGTGGGCATCTTGGATGATTTTCATCAAGGCATCATTCTATTCCTATGTCTCTCTCGGACTGCGTGTGCTGCTGGTCTGCATAGATTAGAGGACTGTTGTTAATCGTTTGCAAGCTTTTAAGCACGTCCCTTGTGCGAGTCCTCCACTGTTGTGAGTATTTGAATCTACGTATTTTCTTCTGCACTTCAGTAGGGCAAAGAAACTTTTGCTATCGTGTGCATTGCTTGTCAACAAAGTTTATGTTTATAAGCATAGAAAGGTTTCTCCATCGTTTTGAGATAGTACGTTCCTTATTTTCGAGCTCTATCTAGCTTTCCATATCTGGGTAGTAACTGAATGAACCTCATTTTTAATTCAGAAAGGTCATTTTCTTTTTTATCGTTATTGCATAAAAGTATGTTGAAGTACGTTCAGGATGGCGCTTCATACATTTGCTTTCATTTATCTGGAGCATAAATATGCATCTTTCAAAATCTTAAAAGTACAATTATGTCGTATTGGTTGGACCGGTTGAGGTATACTTTTAATCTCAATCTTGCTGTTTTAATTTGATCCAATGCGTTCAAAGGCAATGTGTTTAACTCTATTCCCATCCTTGGATTTTAGTATTTAATTTAGTTAACGCACACAATTACAAGTTATACTTTTGTTCTCCGAGAAATAAACTCGATGTTACTTTCCATTGTCTTATCAAAGATTTTTCTTAATGGTTTTACTCAAAATGATTGGCATACAGATGTTTTCACGTCAAAATACAAAGATGATGTTAATCTGATTGGCGCACTAGTTTTACTTTATGTTTCCACTATTTTTCTTCCATTACATTTTAAGTCTTTCAACTGAGTTACTGTTTCTAAGTGTTTTCTCTTGTAGCCTTGAGTTATAGCTTAACAGATGCAATATAACAAAAAACTTGAGTGCTACATGAGAACGGCTTCCTTTCCTCAGGCTTTGGTTTTTTATGTCAATTCATCCATATAGCAGTGTATTGAATTGGAATTAAGGGTTCGTTCTTCTCATTTATACTTTCTGCTGATTGTCACTATAAAACTATGGCCCCATATTTGCATACGTTGGGTGTTCGAGATTGACATCTACAGTGAGTGAATGATGAGATTAACAGATAGCGGCATTTTTTTTGATAGAAAGGTTCACGTGCAACATGCTCTACTGAAACAGTTGTATGCAATTTGTTTATTTGCATTCAACTTTCAACATTTGCGCAGTAATTGAAGAAAAAGATTATTTATGAGAACTCTGGAAATGATAGTGCCATGGCTTCAGAAGTGAATGACATCCCTTTGGAAAAAAAATGATTTTCTAATGCTTTGCCTTAAACTCTGTATTCACAGTTTTTTTTATGGGATAAGATTTCTCATATTACGCTGATACAGAAGGAGTAGTTCTCTGCAGAAATGGAACTATAAATCCTAAATAATCAGGAGATCTTTTATAGTTGTCTTCGATTCCATTTTTGAGCATGTGCGTGCAGGTTGTCTCTGGACTGTAAGTCGAATTATTAGGGATGGGATGATATTCGTGAAGTAGTGGTGATCCAACTTTGCATTTTTCTTACTCTTTGTCAAATGTAGTGTGAAGAGTTCGTGAGTCTTTATTCCTAAAGCATAAATCGTTGAACTCTACTTTAATATATATAAAAACTATCATATAAGGAGAAAACACATCAAGATTGTCAAAGCTAAAGGCATAAATCATTGAACTCTATTACTTATATTGAGGATTTGAATTTGAGACTTGCATAAGGAGTTATACATTCCACGTACTTGAAACCATGGGATTGCAAGATTTGAACAAGCTTTATGTTCTCGAATGTTGCTAATCATCCTCTCCTAACTAATTGTAAACAAGTCATGAGAATATGATAAAGTTCATAAGGTTTCTTTTTGGATCTATCCTCTCTGAAATTCCATTGAGTTATTAATATGCTCTTTGAATCTCTCATTACCTGAGTTTGCGAAAAGCACCCGGCCTGCGCCGTATTTCCGGCGGTTGGCTTGATCCACCGACCATCGTTTTCGCTCCGACACTTTGAACACGACGTGAAAAAATGGCCTTGCAGCTCAGGTATAAATTTTTAAATTCTACTTGCATGTGCATACATTATATGGACAGGTTGAAGTGCAGAAGCTTCTTCATCCGTGGGAGGAGTGGCTTTGTCTTTGGAACTGAGCCCTAGGGAACTGAGCGCCTCCACGAAGAGTGGCAAGTAGCTATCCTCATCTCGTCACCCCTCTCATAGACATTAGAAGCAGGAACGTTTGCACATTCATCCATTAGCAATTCATGTATTAGATTGTGATCCTATTAAAAATTGTATAAATTTACACACAGTCACTCTTTGAGCCTCTTCTTCGATTCAGATTGCAGGTATTGATCTATTCTCTAATACTTCTTTTATCTTAAATATCAATGGGTAAAAAGAAAGCAGTTAATTTAAACACACATAAAACGAACTCTACTATGGAGGGCTTAATTAAGAATGCAAATTTGAGACTTGAAGCGCAAGTCAAAGATTTAGAGGATAAGCTAAACTCATCAAATCAAGCCAAATTTAAAGAAGTATTTTTGTTAAGTGACAAGTTAAGTGAATTTTCTAATTCAAATAATGTGATGTGTGGAATTTTACAAGAAATTGCCCAAAAATTCAAGAGCCAAATAGATGATTCGACCAAAAAAGTCAATGAACTCCCTAAATGCAAGTGCAAACATGAACATGAAACTCAAAGTTTATCTCTAAAGCTTGCTAATGAAACCCATATGAATGAGTATAGGAGATTCACCTATAGGGCTATGAATAGGAAAGTATATCCCTTAAGATGCTTTTGGTGTGACCAACTAGGTTATATGTATGAGGATTGTGTTGCTTATAATAATGCATGTCAAATTCACTTAGTCATTACAAATGACCATAAGATTTGTGATTATCAAACACAACTACCTTTGAGATTAAACTTAGGTAGAGGAGGGATGAGAGAATACTTTGGTCAAACTAAATTTAGCCCTAAAACCCAACTTCAAATACAATGGAAACCTAAGAACTATGATGAGAAAACCGTCTTATGAGTTACAATCTATGAACAAAAGTGAAACTCAAGATGAACTCCTTGACAATGGTGTCAATGATCATAACCTTCTTAAATCTAAATATATGAGTAACATTGATAATCAAACTACATCTAAGGATCAAGATACATTGAAAAAGATTAAGAAAGAAGAAGATGTAAGGATAAAAGATGATGAAAATGAACAATCAATTGATGGAAATAAAGACATACATGTGGTCAAAACAGAACCTAAAGTCATAGAAAATGACAATAAATGTGACCAAAATAAAAATGATGAAAGAATAGTACAAACATCTGAACATGAAAATCTTCAAATTCAATCAGAACATTACAAGAATATGGAAAAATGGGTACAAGAAGCCATATGCAAGATTGAAAATAATATCAAAAACTCATCTAAAGTTAAGAAAAAGGAGAAGAATTTAAGAGAATAGTTTTATGGTGATGGAATTGTTTATTGAAGATAAAACTTTTCAATTTTTGTTATTGCTTGCTGTATATATACCTATTTTCCTAAAGTTGAGAAACATATACCTAAATTGTTTTGTTTTATGAAGTTTTTATGCTTGGAAAAGCTAGTTAAAAGCTTATGATAAAGTTTTGCATTATGATTTGCTTAACCAAAAGAATACTAAAATATGAAACACAAAGTTTGTTGGCTACAAATTAAACTAAAACATGTTTGAAATTGTATGCACAATATGCTTGCAAATAAGTTTGATCAATATGCTTGTTATTTCCTAAACTTATGATGAACTTATGATTTTCTTTCTTTCACAAATAGGAAGAAATCTGTTACGATGAACAATTATGAAGAACATTATTATAATGAAATGATGAATATTTTGAACAAAATGATTTTTGTTTACAACAATTATGATGGTATACTTTTAAAAGAAAGAAATATACATGATATAAATATTATCATGATAAATATGAAGAACATGAAAATATGATACAATGTGATGATGATTATATTGACATACCATATGATGAGGAAGAGGAACTTTTATAATCCAGATATGAATTTTTCATTGATATCAAATTATGATGCTCATTTATAAAGATACAAGTTAAAAATACTATGAACATTATGATTTTTTCTAAAATTTATGAACTTCATTATATAGGTTGAAAAACCTAATGTAAAATTTATGAACTTTGTTACAAAGGTTGAAAAACCTAATGTGAAACTTATGAATTTTATTTCATAGGTTGAAAAACCTATTGTAAAAAATAAGAATGCATTATTTATGACAATTATAACCACTATGAAATTCTTATGATGAAATTTGTGACATGATGAAGATGAATCTGATAGAATATATTAATTTATATTTGCAAGATAAATAATAATGAAGATTACTTGTTTTGTATCTTTTGCTTTATGATTACTTATAGGAATCGACAATGGGTTATGACATTGCAGGATAAATGATAATGAAGATTACTTGTTTTGTATCTTCTGCTTTATGATTACTTACAGGAAATGACAATGCGTTATGAAATTGATGGTTTATCAATACTATGAAGAATTTGAAGAGAAGTTGAAGAAGAATTCTATGTCGATCAGGTGAAACAGTTCTAAACTTGATTCATGTTTTAAGTTTTGTTTTTCCTTGCATTTCATGATAAGATATGTATATTCTTCAGATAGGTTAAGAAACTTCTTAAAATTATGAAAAGTAGAATTTACACTGAAGTAGGAACGTGCTTGAAGAGAAGATAGGGATTAGAGACCTATGGCTGTCATATGAATAGTTGAAGGAACCCTTAACTTGCAACTCCTAGTAGAAGTAGGCTTGTTTTATATAGGTAAGCTTCCTTATTTCTGACCCATTTTACTAAAGAGATCCTTGTTCCCGCTTTAGCTTATCTCTAGATCCTTTGCTCTGATTAGGGGTTAAGCCTTTCCCCTTCATCAAAAAAGTTGCGAAGAAAAATTGAAAGCAGTACATTAATGGTTGCTGCATATGAAAAGAGGAAAAATGACAAAAACAAAAATTATGATGAAAAAAGAGATGAAAGAAAAATCAAATGATTTCAATGAATCAGTTGTGGTCTTGAAATCACTTTTGAATTGAAAAGCGGGCTATATAAGGCGGATGTATGCTAGAGGGGAATTAGTTTTTTGTATCTTAATGGCAAATGACTAGGAGATGAGGATAGAAGGCTTATATAACATATGCTTTACCTATGAACATAGTTAATAGAAGAGTTAGTACGAACACTATTTGAATGACTTCTATAGTTTCTTTCTAAAACCTGTTTTCCAACTCATGCATTGAACGAAAATGTTGAAATTCAAGCTTACATAATTTTATAAGTTTTCTTTGCTATCACAAGATGTACTAATGATAGAAGCATTTTTTATAGACTATTTGTATTTGAGTCATGAATAATTTTCAAAAGAATTTGATAATGCCTTTTCTGATCTGCAAGTTTGGCGCATCCGGAGGAAGCACAGGTTTGGTGGGGGTGGATGTCAGAGAGATTTCTCTCTCCCCAATCAGTTGAAGAACTTATGAAGATATAAATTGATTTGTGATAAAATGGATTCATACACTCAATGAATTCTTAATGCATTTTCTAGGATTTTATGGAATAAGTTTTGACGGGTTCAATTGGACAATGGAGAATTCATTCGACAAATGAGTGAAAATTTTCCGAATGACACAAGCCTTATAGAAGCTTACTTCTCATTTCAATATGCTCAAAAGTTTGGACGATTTATCAATCATTGGGAGTTTTGTCAAGTCAAAGAAAGTTTGAAGCTCATTGGTCAAGCATTTGAAAGCTCCATCAAATATGTTTTATTTTGGCAATCGCACAAGGCGCAAGAGAAGAGTTAAGTGATCAATAGAAGAGTAAGAGTGAAACTGATGAAATAATCGGGTGAATTAATGATGGAATATGTACAAAACAAATTGAAGCTTTCAGACAAGTCGACTGGAAAATTGCATGGGAAATCAGCTGATATCTGGCGGCGCATGCAGCTCGAGGCATGGTTTTTTGAGGACGCTCTTTGTAGCTACAGGAACAGATTGATTATAGAGAGGGGGTGTTTTTTTCGGCAGATGAACGAGAGAGAGGGGAGCAATGGTGATCAATGGATATTCATTGGCATATTTGGAAGGCACAGATTCTAAGGAAGGGGCTGCATCTTCTGTTCGCTGAGTGCATCTGAAGAGAGTGAGGACGTACAAATTATTGCTTACCATCAAACATTCGACGGGAAGAAAGGGTGCTGTGAGAGGAGGTTGCTGAAGTGGCTGCAGGAGATATGGAGGCGCATATGAACCGAAAGAAAAGAGCAGGCCAACTTGTGGGCATCTTGGATGATTTTCATGAAGGCATCATTCTGTTCCTATGTCTCTCTCGGACTGCGTGTGCTACTGGTCTGCATAGATTAGAGGACTGTTGTTAATTGTTTGCAAGCTTTTAAGCACGTCCCTTGTGCGAGTCCTCCACTGTTGTGAGTATTTGAATCTACGTATTTTCTTCTGCACTTCAGTAGGGCAAAGAAACTTTTGCTATCGTGTGCATTGCTTGTCAACAAAGTTTATGTTTATAAGCATAGAAAGGTTTCTCCATCGTTTTGAGATAGTATGTTCCTTATTTTCGATCTCTATCTAGCTTTCCATATCTGGGTAGTAACTGAATGAACCTCAATTTTAATTTAGAAAGGTCATTTTCTTTTTTATCGTTATTGCATATAAGTATGTTGAAGTACGTTCAGGATGGCGCTTCATTCATTTGCTTTCATTTATCTGCAGCATAAATACGCATCTTTCAAAATCTTAAAAGTACAATTATGTCGTATTGGTTGAACCGGTTGAGGTATACTTTTAATCTCAATCTTGCTGTTTTAATTTGATCCAATGCGCTCAAAGGCAATGTGTTTAACTCTATTCCCATCCTTATTTAATTTAGTTAACGCACACAATTACAAGTTATACTTTTGTCCTCTGAGAAATAAACTGGATGTTACTTTCCATTGTCTTGTCAAAGATTTTTCTTAATGGTTTTACTCAAAATGATTGGCATACAGATGTTTTCATGCCAAAATACAAAGATAATGTTAATCTGATTGGCGCACTAGTTTTACTTTATGTTTCCACTATTTTTCTTCCATTACATTTTAAGTCTTTCAACTGAGTTACTGTTTCTAAGTGTTTTTTCTTGTAGCCTTGAGCTATAACTTAACAGATGCAATATAACAAAAAACTTGAGTGCTACATGGGAACGGCTTCCTTTCCTCAAGCTTTGGTATTTTATGTCAATTCATCCATATAGCAGCGTATTGAAGTGGAATTAAGGGTTGTTACTTCTCATTTATACTTTCTGGTGATTGTCACTATGAAACTATGGCCCCATATTTGCATACATTGGGTGTTCGAGATTGACATCTACAGTGAGTGAATGATGAGATTAATAGATAGTGGGATTTTTTTCGATAGAAAGGTTCACGTGCAACATGCTCTATTGAAACAGTTGTATGCAATTTGTTTATTTACATTCAACTTTCAACATTTGCACAGTAAGTGAAGAAAAATATTATTTATGAGAACTCTGGAAATGATAGTGCCATGGCTTCAGAAGTGAATGACATCCCTTTGGAAAAAAAATGATTTTCTAATGCTTTGCCTTAAACTCTGTATTCGTAGTTTTTTTTCATGGGATAAGATTTCTGATATTACGGTGATACAGAAGGAGTAGTTCTCTGCAGAAATGGAGCTATAAATCCTAAACAATGAGGAGATCTTTTATAGTTGTCTTTGATTCCATTTTTGAGCATGTGCATGCAGGTTGTCTCTGGACTGTAACTCGAATTATTAGGGATGGGATGATATTCGTGAAGTAGTGGTGATCCAACTTTGCATTTTTCTTACTCTTTGTCAAATGTAGTGTGAAGAGTTCGTGAGTCTTTATTCCTAAAGCATAAATCGTTGAACTCTATTTTAATATATATAAAAACTATCATATAAGGAGAAAACACATCAAGATTGTCAAAGCTAAAGGCATAAATCATTAAACTCTATTACTTATATTGAGGATTTGAATTTGAGACTTGCATTAGGAGTTATACATTCCAAGTACTTGAAACCATGGGATTGCAAGATTTGAACAAGCTTTATGTTCTCGAATGTTGCTAATCATCCTCTCCTAACTAATTGTAAACAAGTCATGAGAATATGATAAAGTTCATAAGGTTTCTTTTTGGATCTATTCTCTCTGAAATTCCGTTGAGTTATTAATATGCTCTTTGAATCTCTCATTACCTGAGTTTGCGAAAAGCACCCGGCGTGCGCCGTATTTCCGGCGGTTGGATTGATCCACCGACCGTCGTTTTCGCTTCGACACTTTGAAGCTAACGTGAAAAAACGGCCTTGCAGCTCAGGTATAAATTTTTAAATTCTGCTTGCATGTCCATACATTATATGGACAGGTTGAAGTGCAGAAGCTTCTTCATCCGTGCGAGCAGTGGCTTTGTCTTTGGAACCTTGCACTCTTCTAGGTGTTGAGAGCTGTTCCCTAGGGAACTGAGCACCTCCACGAAGAGTGGCAAGTAGCTATCCTCATCTCGTCATCCCTCTCATCAACATTAGAAGCAGGAACGTTTGCACATTCATCCATTAGCAATCGATGTATTAGATTTTGATCCTATTAAAAATTGAATAAATTTACACATAGTCACTCTTTGAGCCTCTTCTTCGATTCAGATTGCAGGTATTAATCTATTCTCTAATACTTCATTTTTCTCAAATATCAATGGGTAAAAGGAAAGGAGATAATTTAAACACACATAAAACGAACTCTACTATGGAGGGCTTAATTAAGAATGCAAATTTGGGACTTGAAGTGCAAGTCAAAGATTCAGAGGATAAGCTAAACTCATCAAATAAAGCCAAATTTATTGAAGTATTTCTGTTAATTGACAAGTTAAGTGAATTTTCTAATTCAAATAATGTGATGTGTGGAATTTTACAAGAAATTGCTAAAAAATTAAAGAGCCAAATAGATGATTTGACCAAAAAAGTCAATGAACTCCCTAAATGCAAGTGCAAACATGAACATGAAACTCAAAGTTTATCTCTAAAGCTTGCTAATGAAACCCATATGAATGAGTATAGGAGATTCACCTATAGGGCTATGAATAGGAAAGTATATTCCTTAAGATGCTTTTGGTGTGACCAACTAGATCATATGTATGAGGATTGTGTTGCTTATAATAATGCATGTCAAATTCACTTAGTCATTACAAATGACCATAAGATTTGTGATTATCAAACACAACTACCTTTGAGATTAAACTTAGGTAGACGAGGGATGAGAGAATACTTTGATCAAACTAAATTTAGCCCTAAAACCCAACTTCAAATACAATGGAAACCTAAGAACTATGATGAGAAAACCAAGTCTTATGAGTTACAATCGATGAACAAAATTGAAACTCAAGATGAACTCCTTGACAATTATGTCAATGATCAAAACCTTCTTAAATGTAAATATATGAGTAACATTGATAATCAAACTACATCTAAGGATCAAGATACATTGAAAAAGATTAAGAAAGAAGAAGATGTAAGGATAAAAGATGATGAAAATGAACAATCAATTGATGGAAATAAAGACATACATGCGGTTAAAACAGAACCTAAAGTCATAGAAAATGACAATAAATTTGACCAAAATAAAAATGATGAAAGAATAGTACAAACATCTGAAGATGAAAATCTTCAAATTCAATTAGAACATGAAAAGAATATGGAAAAATGGGTACAAGAAGCCATATGCAAGATTGAAAATAATATGAAAAACTCATCTAAAGTTAAGAAAAAGGAGAAGAATTTAAGAGAATAGTTTTATTGTGATGGAATTGTTTATTGATGATAAAACTTTTCAATTTCTGTTATTGCTTGCTATATATATTGCTGTTTTCCTAAAGTTGAGAAACATATACCTAAATTGTTTTGTTTTATGAAGTTTTTATGCTTGGAAAAGCTAGTTAAAAGCTTATGATAAAGTTTTGCATTATGATTTGCTTAACCAAAAGAATACTAAAATATGAAACACAAAGTTTGTTGGCTACAAAGTAAACTAAAACATGTTTGAAATTATATGCACAATATGCTTGCAAATAAGTTTGATCAATATGCTTGTCATTTCCTAAACTTATGATGAACTTATGATTTTCTTTGTTTCACAAGTAGGAAGAAATCTATTATGATGAACAATTATGAAGAACATTATTATAATGAAATGATGAATATTTTGAACAAAATGATTTTTGTTTATAACAATTATGATGGTATACTTTTAAAAGAAAGAAATATACATGATATAAATATGATCATGATAAATATGAAGAACATGAAAATATGATACAATGTGATGATGATTATATTGACATACCATATGATGAGGAAGAGGAACTTTTATAATCCAGATATGAATTTTTCATTGATATCAAATTATGATGCTTATTTATAAAGATACAAGTTAAAAATACTATGAACATTATGATTTTTTCTAAAATTTATGAACTTCGTTACATAGGTTGAAAAACTTAATGTAAAATTTATGAACTTTGTTACAAAGGTTGAAAAACCTAATGTGAAACTTATGAATTTTGTTTCATAGGTTGAAAAACCTACTGTAAAAAATAAGAATGCATTATTTATGACAATTATAACCACTATGAACTTCTTATGATGAAATTTGTGACATGATGAAGATGAATCTGATAGAATATATGAATTTATATTTACAAGATAAATAATAATGAAGATTACTTGTTTTGTATCTTTTGCTTTATGATTACTTACAGGAATTGAGAATGGGTTATGAAATTGCAAGATAAATGATAATGAAGATTACTTGTTTTGTATCTTCTGCTTTATGATTACTTACAGGAAATGACGATGCGTTATGAAATTGATGGTTTATCAATACTATGAAGAATTTGAAGAGAAGTTGAAGAAGAATTATATGTCGATCAGGTGAAACAATTCTAAACCTGATTCATGTTTTAAGTTTTGTTTTTCCTTGCATTTCATGATAAGATATGTATATTCTTCAGATAGGCTAAGAAACTTCTTAAAATTATGAAAAGTAGAATTTACACTGAAGTAGGAACGTGCTTCAAGAGAAGATAGGGATTAGAGACCTATGGCTGTCATATGAATAGCTGAAGGAACCCCTAACTTGCAACTCTTAGTAGAAGTAGGCTTGTTTTATATAGGTAAGCTTCCTTAAATCTGACCCATTTTACTAAAGAGATCCTAGTTCCCACCTTAGCTTACCTCTAGATCCTTTGCTCTAATTAGGGGTTAAGCCTTTCCCCTTCATCAAAAAAGTTGCGAAGAAAAATTGACAGTAGTACATTAATGGTTGCTGCATCTTGATGTATGAAACACCACAGGAAATGAATTAATGTGACACTAGAACACCTCTATGGTCACCATTAACTCATTGCCACTCCAAACTTTGAGAAATGATAGCTTAAAGTGAGAACTTTGCTTCTACAGAAATTCCTAGTCACCGAAATGACATACCTTCAGTATTTTGCTAATTTCCCCTAGCTCAAGTATTATTTCTCCATGAAACTTTATAGGCTGAAACTAGAAGAGTAGAACTTTCCAACAAGCTATCATATGCATCAAACGGATCTGTAGAACTCAAGTTATGGCCCTCACAAGATGACCCTGTATGACCTTCCAAAACTGGAAATTTTACCTGTTTTAGTAAGAGCGCCTGTTTAAAATTAGAATTCGATGCCTAGCATCGACTTGCAACGAGAATTCGATGCCGGGCATCGACTTAGGATGTTTTTGGCCACTTTTCAGCAGGGATTAGATGCCGGGCATCGACTTCCTGCATAAAGTCTTGATCTTTTGGACACCAAAACTATAGGTGATTTCATGCACACTTAGAATATGACTTATCAACTGGAATTCGATGCCAGGCATCGAGTTGCTCCCATAAAACTCAACCTTTCAACATACATTCGATGCCACGCATCGACTTGCTTGGAAAACTTCAATCTTTCAAATCATTGCACAGAAGACAAACACTGGAGATGGAGGAAGAAGACTTATACACAGAACTTTAACTAGTTCTTGTCATAACTATGAAAAACTCAGAAGCTTACAAGTGCTTTCTCGCTCAGAGAAGCCCGACTATACTCAGTTATACAAAAATGAGTTCTTCTCACTTTCTCATTGTCTTCCTCATCGCGTCAGTTGATACAAACTAACTTATATAGATTTTCTTATTCTCGTGATTTTAAAAAACTTCTAGAACTAAAGTGAACTAACTTTACAAATATGATACACTTGTGAATTTGTCCCTTCACATAGGCATGGGGTTTTCTTCCTAAGATTTGACCTTCAAATATATGTCCAGTTAGTGATTGTTTCTCCAACAGCTCCCCCTCAATCACTAATTGACATTCCCTGTTTCTTCATATCATCTTCTTTTCTTTTACTCCTGCCATGCTTTTGAATCTGCTGGTCTTCACACCATCCAAGCTTTTTGTCATTATGTCTGCTAACTGATCTTTAGTAGAAATGTACTCCACTTCAATCTCCTTCTCCATTACCTTTTCTCTGAGAAAATGATACTGTATCTCTATGTGCTTTGTCCTTGCATGAAATACTGGATTTGCTGCAAGATAAAGTGAACTCATATTATCTCCATGTATTGTAGGTGTACCTTGATCAATGCCTAAGCTCTTGAACAATGTCTGCATCCATATGACTTCCTTAGCTGCTTCCACAAGTCCTTTGTACTCTGCTTCAGTTGATGATAATGCTACTGTATGTTGTTTCTTTGAACACCAACTTACAAGCTTATCACCAATATATATCATGTAACCATGAGTTGATCTTCTGTCATCTTGATTATCTGCCCAATCTGAATCACTATAGGCTCTCAACTTCAAATCTGATGTAAAAGGATAATATAATCCTTCCTTTATAGTTCCTTTGATATATCTGAGAACTCTTTGACCTGCAATCCAATGTGGGTCCTTTGGACAATGCATGAATTGTGACAAAACTCCCACTGCATAACTAAGATCAGGTCTTGTTAGTGTAGCATAAATCAAACTACCCACAAGATATTGATACTTCCTCATATCTTTGTAGTCTGCACCATCATATTTACTAAGCTTGTGATTAACTTCAAGTGGAGTTGAAGCTTCTCTGCAATTTTCCATATCAAACTTCTTCAACAAGTTCAGAAGATACCTTTCTTGTGACACATATATGCCATGATCTGTATAAGTAACTTCCATTCCAAGAAAGTATGATAACTTTCCTAGGTCACTGATCTTGAATTCTTTTTCAAGCAATCTCTTTACCTCCTTGATTCCTTCATCTGAAGTACCTGTGATTATAATGTCATCTACATAAATACAAATGTAGATTGTACCTTCCTCTGTTCTTCTGATAAGTAGACTTGGGTCTGCTTTTGAACTTTGATATCCAAGATCATTGAGATACTTCACCAGTCTATAGTTCCAAGCTCTTGGAGCTTGCTTCAATCCATACAATGCTCTTCTCAACCTGCAAACAAAATTTGGATACCTGGAATCTATAAACCCTTGAGGTTGTTCCATGTATACCTCATCTGATATGTATCCATTCAAGAATGCATTCTTTATATCCAATTGACTTAGAGTCCATCCTTTTGAAGCTGCAATAGCAATGATTGTCCTTATAGTTGACATCTTAGCTACAGGACTGAATGTCTCATCATAATCTATGCCATAGGTTTGGGCATAGCCTTTCACCACCAATCTAGCTTTGTATCTGGCTATACTTCCATCTGCAAGCTTCTTCACTTTATAAACCCATTTATTTCCAATTACTTTCTTACCATTTGGTTTAGGAACAAGTTCCCATGTCTTGTTCTCCTCCAGTGCATTGAACTCTTCCTTCATTGCTTCTTCCCATTGCTTCTTACCTTTAGCTTCATCATAGTTCTGAGGTTCTTCATCATCTTTGACCATATATGCATAGTTCTTCTGAGTTATGTAAGAAGTATCATAAGAATACCTTTCTGGTTGCCTTCTAGTCCTGCTTGACCTTCTTGGTTCACATTCTTCATAAGTTTCTGGATACACCTCTTCATCAAATATAGGAGCTTCTTCATTCCTTCTTGTTAATCCACTTCTGGATGTACTTGCTTGCATATAGTCTTCATCTCTATTCACCTGCACAATTGATTTTCCTTTCTCACATCTTCTTACCTCTTCTTCAAATTCCTCACTTTGATCTGCATACCAACTTTTCTGTTCATCAAATGTAACATCTCTAGAAACAATAAATTGTTTGGTTAGAGGATTCCACAATCTGTAACCCATCTGCTTTTCATCATAACCAATGAACACATATTTTTCTGCCTTTGGTTCAAGTTTATGCCTAAGCTGTGATGGCACATAAGCATACACAATTGATCCAAACACTCTACAATGATCTAGTGTTGGTTTCTTACCCCACCAAGCTTCATATGGAGTCATTCCATTCAGAGCTGCACATGGTAATCTATTCACAAGATATGTAGCTGTATTTACAGCCTCAGCCCAAAGATACTTTGGACAGTTCTTCTCCTTCAGCATAGCTCTAGCAAACTCAACCAAAGTCCTGTTCCTTCTTTCTGCTACACCATTTTGTTGTGGTGTATACCTACAAGTTATTTCTCTCTTAATACCTGCATTCCAAAGATAATCATTGAACTCTTGGGAGAAATATTCTCCCCCTCCATCAGACCTCAGTCTTTTAAGCTTTTGACCTGTTACTCTCTCTGCATATGCATGAAAATGCTTGAAAGCTCCAAACACTTCTGATCTTTCCTTCAAAACATATAATGTTATCCATCTTGTAGCATCATCAATAAAAAGAACATAGTACCTTGAGCCATTGATAGATCCTTCTTTTGTTGGTCCCCATACATCTGTATGAATGAGCTCTAGTAGTTCATCATGTTTGAATCCTTTCTTTTGAAATGGTAACCTGTGTGCTTTACCCATTTGACATGCTTCACATTTATAAACCATATGTTGACTTTGCACATTTGGTAATCCTAGTACAGACTGATTAGCAACCATAGCTTTAATTCCTCTTTCATTGAAATGACCTAATCTCTTATGCCAGAGATCAAGTTCTGTAATCACTGCTTCACCATGTGTGAGCAAAGCTTGACCAATGTTTCCTTGCACTCTTAAAGTAAAGAGTCTACCTTCTTTCTTACCAGAGACAATCTGATTATATCCATTCTCTGGATCTTCCACAAATACTCCTTCATTTGTAAACCTGACTTGAAAACCTTTTTCAACTATCTGTCCCACACTAATCAAGTTTTTAGGTATTGTAGGAACATACAAAACATTGGTTAGCAAATCTGCTCCACTCTTGCATTTCACTTTTCCAATTGAATGTACACTATGTCTGGTATTATCACCTGTTTGAACTGTGTGACTCGAAATACCTTTTTCCAATTCTGACATCAATTCTATGTTTCCTGACAAATGATTAGAACATCCAGAGTCAATGTAAAATGCCTTTAGATCTTCTTTGTCTGATGTGTTGATTGAATTCATCATCAATGATGTATGACTTTCATTCTGTGTGTCATTTGCATAGTTGTAGTAGGTGGTGTTGTAGGATTGATTCTGTCCCCAACTTCTTCCTCCACCTCTACCATAGCCTCCTCTTTGACTTTGTCTACCTCTTTGAAAATTACTTTGATATCTTCCACCTCGGCCTCTGCTATTGTTATTTTGATTCTGGTTTGATCCTTGTTGGTTGTGCCAACAGTCATGAGCCAAATGATTACTCAATCCACAGATCCAGCAAGCCTTCTTGTTGTTATTTTGATTACCTCTTCCTCTTCCAAATCCTCTTGCTCTTCCTCTACCAGTGCCTTTACCTCTTGTATAATAAGCTTGAGAACTAGACTCCTCTTCATCCTTTGCTTTACCTTTATCTCCTTTCTTCTTGTTCTTCACGTACATTGCAGAACTTTGTCCTTTATCTCCATCTCCCTTCAAGTCTTGCTCATATGTGAGCATCAAACCAAGCAACTGGTTCAAATCTGGAACATAATGATTTAACGAAAGTTCTGTTGATAAGACAAAAGGTTTCCACCTTTCATCCCCTCTCAAACCTGCAAGTAGCTGAGCAATCAATCTGTGATCTTCAACATCTTCATCTATGGATCCAAGACTGTCTGCAAGATCCTTCATCTTAGTGACATAATCACTAATGGTTTGACTTGGCTTCTTCTTGAATGTTGTAAACTCTGACCATAGACTTGCTTTCCGTGCTTTAGTAGTGCTTTGGAAATGATACTCCAATGCATTCCATATATCTTCAGATGATTCCAATCCTCTGATGTGTGGTAGCAAATGATCAGAGATTGTATTGTAGATGTATGCTTTTGCACTTGCATCCTTCTTCTGCCAATGCTTTAAAGCATCTAGTTCTTCATTCTTTGGTCGGCTTTCATCTTCGAATACTGGCTTCTCTTCTTCACCTGTAACATATATCATGAGATCCTTACTCATAAGTAAGGCTTCCATTCTCATTACCCATGCGGGGTAATTATCTCTGTCCAGTTTGTCAATGGAAATATGATCTGCCATAGTTCTTTCCTTCTGCTGCAACCTCTGAGCTTAAAGGATAAAGGATAATACCTTTTGAAGTTCTTTGTGTATGAGGATACTTTTGAAGTAACCTTTTGATGCCTTGTGTCTTCAAATGCTTCACCTTTCAAACTTTAATGGAAAACTTTACAAAACTTCTCGTACCTTTGTCGTCTTCTGCTCTCGAGAATCTTTCTGCTCTGATACCACTTGTTGATGTATGAAACACCACAAGAAATGAATTAATGTGACACTAGAACACCTCTATGGTCACCATTAACTCATTGCCACTCCAAACTTTGAGAAATGATAGCTTAAAGTGAGAACTTTGCTTCTACAGAAATTCCTAGTCACCGAAATGACATACCTTCAGTATTTTGCTAATTTCCCCTAGCTCAAGTATTATTTCTCCATGAAACTTTATAGGCTGAAATTAGAAGAGTAGAGCTTTCCAACAAGCTATCATATGCATCAAACGGATCTCTAGAACTCAAGTTATGGCCCTCACAAGATGACCCTGTATGACCTTCCAAAATTGGAAATTTTACCTGTTTTAGTAAGAGCGCCTGTTTAAAATTAGAATTCGATGCCTAGCATCGACTTGCAACGAGAATTCGATGCCGGGCATCGACTTGGGATGTTTTTGGCCACTTTTCAGCAGGGATTAGATGCCGGGCATCGACTTCCTGCATAAAGTCTTGATCTTTTGGACACCAAAACTTTAGGTGATTTCATGCACACTTAGAATATGACTTATCAACTGGAATTCGATGCCAGGCATCGAGTTGCTCCCATAAAACTCAACCTTTCAACATACATTCGATGCCACGCATCGACTTGCTTGGAAAACTTCAATCTTTCAAATCATTGCACAGAAGACAAACACTGGAGATGGAGGAAGAAGACTTATACACAGAACTTTAACTAGTTCTTGTCATAACTATGAAAAACTCAGAAGCTTACAAGTGCTTTCTCGCTCAGAGAAGCCCGACTATACTCAGTTATACAAAAATGAGTTCTTCTCACTTTCTCATTGTCTTCCTCATCGCGTCAGTTGATACAAACTAACTTATATAGATTTTCTTATTCTCGTGATTTTAAAAAACTTCTAGAACTAAAGTGAACTAACTTTACAAATATGATACACTTGTGAATTTGTCCCTTCACATAGGCATGGGGTTTTCTTCCTAAGATTTGACCTTCAAATATATGTCCAGTTAGTGATTGTTTCTCCAACACTACATATGAAAAGAGGAAAAATGACAAAAACAAAAATTATGATGAAAAAAGATATGAAAGAAAAATCAAATGATTTCAATGAATCAGTTGTGGTCTTGAAATCACTTCTGAATTGAAAAGCGGGCTATATAAGGCGGATCTATGCTAGAGGGGAATTAGTTTTTTGTATCTTAATGGCAAATGGCTAGGAGATGAGGATAGAAGGCTTATATAACATATGCTTTACTTATGAACAGAGTTAATAGAAGAGTTAGTACGAACACTATTGGAATGACTTCTATAGTTTCTTTCTAAAACCTGTTTTCCAACTCATGCATTGAACGAAAAGGTTGAAATTCAAGCTTACATAGTTTTATAAGTTTTCTTTGCTATCAGAAGATGTACTAATGATAGAAGCATTTTTTATAGACTATTTGTATTTGAGTCATGAATAATTTTCAAAAGAATTTGATAATGCCTTTTCTGATTTGGAGATTTGGCGCATCCGGAGGAAGCACAGGTTTGGTGGGGGTGGATGTCGGAGAGATTTCTCTCTCCCCAATCAGTTGAAGAACTTATGAAGATATAAATTGATTTGTGATAAAATGGATTCATACACTCAATGAATTCTTAATGCATTTTCTAGGATTTTATGGAATAAGTTTTGAAGGGTTCAATTGGACAATGGAGAATTCATTCGACAAATGAGTGAAAAATTTCTGAATGACACAAGCCTTATAGAAGCTTACTTCTCATTTCAATATGCTCAAAAGTTTGGACGATTTATCAATCATTG
Organism: Ceratopteris richardii; assembly: GCA_020310875.1. Lineage (NCBI taxonomy): Eukaryota > Viridiplantae > Streptophyta > Polypodiopsida > Polypodiales > Pteridaceae > Ceratopteris > Ceratopteris richardii. The sequence goes on along the minus strand of CM035424.1, from coordinate 175,611,450 downwards.
GGAGTTTTGTCAAGTCAAAGAAAGTTTGAAGCTCATTGGTCAAGCATTTCAAAGCTCCATCAAATATGTTTTATTTTGGCAATCGCACAAGGCGCAAGAGAAGAGTTAAGTGATCAATACAAGATTAAGAGTGAAACTGATGGAATAATCGTGTGAATTAATGATGGAATATGTAAAAAAACAAACTGAAGCTTTCAGACAAGTTGACTGGAAAATTGCATGGGAAATCAACAGATATCTGGTGGCACATGCAGCTCAAGGCATGGTTTTTTGAGGACGCTCTTTGTAGTTATAGGAATAGATTGATTATAAAGAGGGGGTGTTTTTTTCGGTAGATGAACGGGAGAGAGGTGAACAATGCTGATCAATGGATATTCATTGGCATATTTGGAAGGCACAGATTCTAAGGAAGGGGTTGCATCTTCTGTCCGCTGAGTGCATCTGAAGAGAGTGAGGACATACAAATTATTGCTTACCATCAAACATTCGACGAGAAGAAAGGGCACTGTGAGAGGAGGTTGCTGAAGTGGCTGCAGGAGATATGGAGGCGCATATGAACCGAAAGAAAAGAGCAGGCCAACTTGTGGGCATGTTGGATGATTTTCATCAAGGCATCGTTCTATTCCTATGTCTCTCTCGGACTGCGTGTGCTGCTGATCTGCATAGATTAGAGGACTGCTGTTAATCATTTGCAAGCTTTTAAGCACGTCCCTTGTGCGAGTCCTCCACTATTGTGAGTATTTGAATCTACGTATTTTCTTCTACACTTCAGTAGGGCAAAGAAACTTTTGCTATCGTGTGCATTGCTTGTCAACAAAGTTTATGTTTATAAGCATAGAAAGGTTTCTCCATCGTTCTGAGATAGTACATTCCTTATGTTTATAAGCATAGAAAGGTTTGCTGTATTGCTTGGACCGGTTGAGGTATACTTTTAATCTCAATCTTGCTGTTTTAATTTGATCCAATGCATTCAAAGGCAATGTGTTTAACTCTATTCCCATCCTTGGATTTTAGTATTTAATTTAGTTAACGCACACAATTACAAGTTATACGTTTGTTCTCCGAGAAATAAACTCGATGTTACTTTCCATTGTCTTATCAAAGATTTTTCTTAATGGTTTTACTCAAAATGATTGGCATACAGATGTTTTCACGTCAAAATACAAAGATGATGTTAATCTGATTGGCGCACTAGTTTTACTTTATGTTTCCACTATTTTTCTTCCATTACATTTTAAGTCTTTCAACTAGGTTACTGTTTCTAAGTGTTTTCTCTTGTAGCCTTGAGCTATAGCTTAACAGATGCAATATGACAAAAAACTTGAGTGCTACATGAGAACGGCTTCCTTTCCCCAGGCTTTGGTTTTTTATGTCAATTCATCCATATAGCAGTGTATTGAATTGGAATTAAGGGTTGGTTCTTCTCATTTATACTTTCTGCTGATTGTCACTATGAAACTATGGCCCCATATTTGCATACATTGGGTGTTCGAGATTGACATCTACAGTGAGTGAATGATGAGATTAACAGATAGCGGCATTTTTTTTGATAGAAAGGTTCACGTGCAACATGCTCTATTGAAACAGTTGTATGCAATTTGTTTATTTGCATTCAACTTTTAACATTTGCACAGTAATTGAAGAAAAAGATTATTTATGAGAACTCTGGAAATGATAGTGCCATGGCTTCAGAAGTGAATGACATCCCTTTGGAAAAAAAATGATTTTCTAACGCTTTGCCTTAAACTCTGTATTCGCAGTTGTTTTTATGGGATAAGATTTTTGATATTATGCTGATACAGAAGGAGTAGTTCTCTGGAGAAATGTAACTATAAATCCTAAACAATCAGGAGATCTTTTATAGTTGTCTTCGATTCCATTTTTGAGCATGTGCATGTAGGTTGTCTCTGGACTGTAACCTCAAATTATTAGGGATGGGATGATATTCGTGAAGTAGTGGTGATCCAACTTTGCATTTTTCTTACTCTTTTTCAAATGTAGTGTGAAGAGTTCATGAGTCTTTATTCCTAAAGCATAAATCGTTGAACTCTATTTTAATATATATAAAATCTATCATATAAGGAGAAAACACATCAAGATTGTCAAAGCTAAAGGCATAAATCATTGAACTCTATTATTTATATTGAGGATTTGAATTTGAGACTTGCATAAGGAGTTATACATTCCACGTACTTGAACCATGGGATTGCAAGATTTGAACAAGCTTTATGTTCTCGAATGTTGCTAATCATCCTCTCCTAACTAATTGTAAACAAGTCATGAGAATATGATAAAGTTCATAAGGTTTCTTTTTGGATCTATTCTCTCTGAAATTCCGTTGAGTTATTAATATGCTCTTTGAATCTCTCATTACCTAAGTTTGCAAAAAGCACCCGGCGTGCGCCGTATTTCCGGCGGTTGGTTTGATCCACCGACCGTCGTTTTCGCTCCGACACTTTGAACCCGACGTGAAAAAACGGCCTTGCAGCTCAGGTATAAATTTTAAAACTCTGCTTGCATGTGCATACATTATATGGACAGGTTGAAGTGCATAAGCTTCTTCATCCGTGGGAGCAGTGGCTTTGTCTTTGGAACCTTGCACTCTTCTAGGTGTTGAGGGCTGTTCCCTAGGGAACTGAGCGCCTCCACAAAGAGTGGCAAGTAGCTATCCTCATCTCGTCACCCCTCTCATCGACATTAGAAGCATAACGTTTGCACGTTCATCCATTAGCAATTGATGTATTAGATTTTGATCCTATTAAAAATTGTATAAATTTACACACAGTCACTCTTTGAGCCTCTTCTTCGATTCAGATTGGAGGTATTGATCTATTCTCTAGTAGTTCTTTTTTCTCAAATATCAATGGGTAAAAAGAAAGCAGTTAATTTAAACACACATAAAACGAACTCTACTATGGAGGGCTTAATTAAGAATGCAAATTTGGGACTTGAAGCGGAAGTCAAAGATTTAGAGGATAAGCTAAACTCATCAAATCAAGCCAAATTTAAAGAATTATTTCTATTAATTGACAAGTTAAGTGAATTTTCTAATTCAAATAATGTGATGTGCGGAATTTAAAAAGAAATTGCTAAAAAATTAAAGAGCCAAATAGATGATTTGACCAAAAAAGTCAATGAACTCCCTAAATGCAAGTGCAAACATGAACATGAAACTCAAAGTCTATCTCTGAAGCTGCCTAATGAAACCCATATGAATGAGTATAGGAGATTCACCTATAGAGCTATGAATAGGAAACTATATTCCTTAAGATGCTTTTGGTGTGACCAACTAGGTCATATGTATGAGGATTGTGTTGCTTATAATAATGCATGTCAAATTCACTTAGTCATTACAAATGACCATAAGATTTGTGTTTATCAAACACAACTACCTTCGAGATTAAACTTAGGTAGAGGAGGGATGAGAGAATACTTTGATCAAACTAAATTTAGCCCTAAAACCCAACTTCAAATACAATGGAAACCTAAGAACTATGATGAGAAAACCAAGTCTTATGAGTTACAATCTATGAACAAAAGTGAAACTCAAGATGAACTCCTTTACAATGATGTCAATGATCAAAACCTTCTTAAATCTAAATACATGAGTAACATTGATAATCAAACTACATCTAAGGATCAAGATACATTGAAAAAGATTAAGAAAGAAGAATATGTAAGGATAAAAGATGATTAAAATTAACAATCAATTGATGGAAATAAAGACATACATGCGGTTAAAACAAAACCTAAAGTCATAGAAAATGACAATAAATGTGACCAAAATAAAAATGATGAAAGAACACTACAAACATCTGAAGATGAAAATCTTCAAATTCAATTAGAACATGACAAGAATATGGAAAAATGGGTACAAGAAGCCATATGCAAGATTGAAAATAATATCAAAAAATCATCTAAAGTTAAAAAAAAGGAGAAGAATTTAAGAGAATAGTTTCATTGTGATGGACTTCTTTATCGAAGATAAAACTGTTCAATTTTTGTTATTGCTTGCTGTATATATGCCTGTTTTCCTAAAGTTGAGAAACATATACCTAAATTGTTTTGTTTTATGAAGTTTTTATGCTTGGAAAAGCTAGTTAAAAGCTTATGATAAAGTTTTGCATTATGATTTGCTTAACCAAAAGAATACTAAAATATGAAACACAAAGTTTGTTGGCTAAAAATTAAACTAAAACATGTTTGAAATTATATGCACAATATGCTTGCAAATAAGTTTGATCAATATGCTTTTCATTTCCTAAACTTGTGATGAACTTATGATTTTCTTTCTTTCACAAATAGGAAGAAATCTATTATGATGAACAATTATGAAGAACATTATTATAATGAAATGATGAATATTTTGAACAAAATGATTTTTGTTTACAGCAATTATGATGGTATACTTTTAAAAGAAAGAAATATACATGATATAAATATGATCATGATAAATATGAAGAACATGAAAATATGATACAATGTGATGATGATTATATTGACATACCATATGATGAGGAAGAGGAACTTTTATAATCCAGATATGAATTTTTCATTGATATCAAATTATGATGCTCATTTATAAAGATACAAGTTAAAAATACTATGAACATTATGATTTTTCCTAAAATTTATGAACTTTGTCACATAGGTTGAAAAACCTAATGTAAAATTTATGAACTTTGTTACAAAGGTTGAGAAACCTAATGTGAAACAAATGAATTTTGTTTTATAGGTTGGAAAACCTATTGTAAAAAATAAGAATGCATTATTTATGACAATTATAACCACTATGAATTTCTTATGATGAAATTTGTGACACGATGAAGATGAATCTAATAGAATATATGAATTTATATTTGCAAGATAAATAATAATGAAGATTACTTGTTTTGTATCTTCTGCTTTATGATTACTTATAGGAATTGACGATGGGTTATGAAATTGCAGGATAAATGATAATGAAGATTTCTTGTTTTTTATCTTCTGCTTTATGATTACTTACAGGAAATGACGATGTGTTATGAAATTGATGGTTTATCAATAGTATGAAGAATTTGAAGAGAAGTTGAAGAAGAATTCTATGTCGATCACGTGAAACAGTTCTAAACCTGATTTATGTTTTAAGTTTTGGTTTTCCTTGCATGTCATGATAAGATATGTATATTCTTGAGATAGGTTAAGAAGCTTCTTAAAATTATGAAAAGTAGAATTTACACTGAAGTAGGAACGTGCTTGAAGAGAAGATAGGGATTAGAGACCCATGGCTGTCATATGAATAGTTGAAGGAACCCTTAACTTGCAACTCCTAGTAGAAGTAGGCTTGTTTTATATAGGTAAGCTTCCTTAAATCTGACCCATTTTACTAAAGAGATCCTAGTTCCTGCCTTAGCTTACCTCTAGATCCTTTGCTCTGATTAGGGGTTAAGCCTTTCCCCTTCATCAAAAAAGTTGCAAAGAAAAATTGAAAGCAGTACATTAATGGTTGCTGCATATGAAAAGAGGAAAAATGACAAAAAGAAAAATAATGATGAAAAAAAGAGATGAAAGAAAAATCAAATGATTTCAATGAATCATTTGTGGTCTTGAAATCACTTCTGAATTGAAAAGCGGGCTATATAAGGTGGATGTATGCTAGAGGGGAATTATTTTTTTGTATATTAATGGCAAATGGCTAGGAGATGAGGATAGAAGGCTTATATAACATATGCTTTACTTATGAACAGAGTTAATAGAAGAGTTAGTACGAACACTATTTGAATGACTTCTATAATTTCTTTCTAAAACCTGTTTTCCAACTCATGCATTGAACGAAAAGGTTGAAGCTCATTGGGCAAGCATTTGAAAGCTCCATCAAATATGTTTTATTTTGGCAATCGCACAAGGCGCAAGAGAAGAGTTAAGTGATCAATAGAAGAGTAAGAGTGAAACTGATGGAATAATCGGGTGAATTAATGATGGAATATGTACAAAACAAACTAAAGCTTTCGGACAAGTGGACTGAAAAATTGCATGGGAAATCAGCAGATATCTGGTAGCGCATGCAGCTCGAGGCATGGTTTTTTGAGGAGGCTCTTTGTAGTTACAGGAACAGATTGATTATAAAGAGGGGGTGTTTTTTTCGGCAAATGAACGGGAGAGAGGAGAGCAATGCTGATCAATGGATATTCATTGGCATATTTGGAAGGCACAGATTCTAAAGAAGGGGCTGCATCTTCTGTTTTCTGAGTGCATATGAAGAGAGTGAGGATGTACAAATTATTACTTACCATCAAACATTCGATGGGAAGAAAGGGTGCTATCAGAGGAGGTTGCTGAAGTGGCTGCAGGAGATATGGAGGCGCATATGAACCGAAAGAAAAGAGCAGGCCAACTTGTGGGCATCTTGGATGATTTTCATCAAGGCATCATTCTATTCCTATGTCTCTCTCGGACTGAGTGTGCTGCTGGTCTGCATAGATCAGAGGACTGCTGTTAATCGTTTGCAAGCTTTTAAGCACGTCCCTTGTGCGAGTCCTCCACTATTGTGAGTATTTGAATCTACGTATTTTCTTCTGCACTTCAGTAGGGCAAAGAAACTTTTGCTATCGTGTGCATTGCTTGTCAACAAAGTTTATGTTTATAAGCATAGAAAGGTTTCTCCATCGTTCTGAGATAGTAGATTCCTTATTTTTGAGCTCTATCTAGCTTTCCATATGTGGGTAGTAACTGAATGAACCTCAATTTTAATTTAGAAAGGTCATTTTCTTTTTTATCATTATTGCATATAAGTATGTTGAAGTACGTTCAGGATGGCGCTTCATACATTTGCTTTCATTTATCTGGAGCATAAATACGCATCTTTCGAAATCTTAAAAGTACAATTATGTCATGTTTGTCGTATTGGTTGGACCCGTTGAGGTATACTTTTAATCTCAATCTTGTTGTTTTAATTTGATCCAATGCATTCAAAGGCAATGTGTTTAACTCTATTCCCATCCTTGGATTTTAGTATTTAGTTTAGTTAACGCACACAATTACAAGTTCTACTTTTGTCCTCCGAGAAATAAACTGGATGTTACTTTCCATTGTCTCGTCAAAGATTTTTCTTAATGGTTTTACTCAAAATGATTGGCATACAGATGTTTTCACGCCAAAATACAAAGATGATGTTAATCTGATTGGCGCACTAGTTTTACTTTATGTTTCCACTATTTTTCTTCCATTACATTTTAAGTCTTTCAACTGAGTTACTGTTTCTAAGTGTTTTCTCTTGTAGCCTTGAGCTATAGCTTAACAGATGCAATATAACAAAAAACTTGAGTGCTACATGGGAACGGCTTCCTTTCCTCAGGCTTTGGTTTTTTATGTCAATTCATCCATATAGCAGTGTATTGAAGTGGAATTAAGGGTTGTTACTTCTCATTTATACTTTCTGCTGATTGTCACTGTAAAACTATGGCCCCATATTTGCATACATTGGGTGTTCGAGATTGACATCTACAGTGAGTGAATGATGAGATTAACAGATAGCAGCATTTTTTTTGATAGAAAGGTTCACGTGCAACATGCTCTATTGAAACAATTGTATGCAATTTCTTTATTTGCATTCAACTTTCAACATTTGCACAGTAATTGAAGAAAAAGATTATTTATGAGAACTCTGGAAATGATAGTGCCATGGTTTCAGAAGTGAATGCCATCCCTTTGGAAAAAAAATGATTTTCTAATGCTTTGCCTTAAACTCATTTTTCACGGTTTTTTTATGGGATAAGATTTCTGATATTACGCTGATATAGAAGGAGTAGTTCTCTGCAAAAATGGAACTAAAAATCCTAAACAATCAAGAGATCTTTTATAGTTTTCTTCGATTCCATTTTTGAGCATGTGCATGCAGGTTGTCTCTGGACTATACCTCGAATTATTAGGGATGGGATTATATTCGTGAAGTAGTGGTGATCCAACTTTGCATTTTTCTTACTCTTTGTCAAATGTAGTGTGAAGAGTTTGTGAGTCTTTATTCGTAAAGCATAAATCGTTGAACTCTATTTTAATATATATAAAAACTATCATATAAGGAGAAAACACATCAAGATTGTCAAAGCTAAAGGCATAAATCATTGAACTCTATTACTTATATTGAGGATTTGAATTGAGACTTGCATAAGGAGTTATACATTCCACGTACTTGAAACCATGGGATTGCAAGATTTGAACAAGCTTTATGTTCTCGAATGTTGCTAATCATCCTCTCCTAACTAATTATAAACAAGTCATGAGAATATGATAAAGTTCATAAGGTTTCTTTTTGGATCTATTCTCTCTGAAATTCCGTTGAGTTATTAATATGCTCTTTGAATCTCTCATTACCTGAGTTTGCGAAAAGCACCCGGCGTGCGCCGTATTTCCGGCGGTTGGCTTGATCCACCGACCATCGTTTTCGCTCTGACACTTTGAACCCGACGTGAAAAAACGGCCTTGCAGCTCAGGTATAAATTTTAGATTCTGCTTGCATGTGCATACATTATATGGACAGGTTGAAGTGAAGAAGCTTCTTCATCCGTGGGAGCAGTGGCTTTGTCTTTGGAACCTTGCACTCTTCTAGGTGTTGAGGGCTGTTCCCTAGGGAACTGAGCGCCTCCACAAAGAGTGGCAAGTAGCTATCCTCATCTCGTCACCCCTCTCATCGACATTAGAAGCACCAACGTTTGCACATTCATCCATTAGCAATTGATGTATTAGATTTTGATCCTATTAAAAATTGTATAAATTTACACACAGTCACTCTTTGAACCTCTTCTTCGATTCAGATTGCAGGTGTTGATCTATTCTCTAATACTTCTTTTTTATCAAATATCAATGGGTAAAAAGAAAGCAGTTAATTTAAACACACATAAAACGAACTCTACTATGGAGGGCTTAATTAAGAATGCAAATTTGGGACTTGAAGTGCAAGTCAAAGATTTAGAGGATAAGCTAAACTCATCAAATCAAGCCAAATTTAAAGAAGTATTTCTGTTAATTGACAAGTTAAGTGAATTTTCTAATTCAAATAATGTGATGTGTGGAATTTTACAAGAAATTGCCAAAAAATTAAAGAGCCGAATAGATGATTTGACCAAAAAAGTCAATGAACTCCCTAAATGCAAGTGCAAACATGAACATGAAACTCAAAGTTTATCTCTAAAGCTGCCTAATGAAACCCATATGAATGAGTATAGGAGATTCACCTATAGGGCTATGAATAGGAAAGTATATCCCTTAAGATGCTTTTGGTGTGACCAACTAGGTCATATGTATAAGGATTGTGTTGCTTATAATAATGTATGTCAAATCCACTTAGTCATTACAAATGACCATAAGATTTGTTTTATCAAACACAACTACCTTTGAGATTAAAATTAGGTAGAGGAGGGATGAGAGAATACTTTGATCAAACTAAATTTAGCCCTAAAACCCAACTTCAAATACAATGGAAACCTAAGAACTATGATGAGAAAACCAAGTCTTATGAGTTACAATCTATGAACAAAAGTGAAACTCAAGATGAACTCCTTGACAATGATGTCAATGATCAAAACCTTCTTAAATCTAAATATATGAGTAACATTGATAATCAAACTACATCTAAGGATCAAGATACATTGAAAAAGATTAAGAAAGAAGAAGATGTAAGGATAAAAGATGATGAAAATGAACAATCAATTGATGGAAATAAAGACATACATGCGGTTAAAAGAGAACCTAAAGTCATAGAAAATGACAATAAATGTGGCCAAAATAAAAATGATGAAAGAATAGTACAAACATCTGAAGATGAAAATCTGCAAATTCAATTAGAACATGACAAGAATATGGAAAAATGGGTACAAGAAGCCATATGCAAGATTAAAAATAATATCAAAAACTCATCTAAAGTTAAGAAAAAGGAGAAGAATTTAAGAGAATAGTTTTATTGTGATGGAATTGTTTATTGAAGATAAAACTGTTCAATTTTTGTTATTGCTTGCTGTATATATCCCTGTTTTCCTAAAGTTGAGAAACATATACCTAAATTGTTTTGTTTTATGAAGTTTTTATGCTTGGAAAAGCTAGTTAAAAGCTTATGATAAAGTTTTGCATTATGCTTTGGTTAACCAAAAGAATACTAAAATATGAAACACAAAGTTTGTTGGCTACAAATTAAACTAAAACATGTTTGAAATTATATGCACAATATGCTTGCAAATAATTTTGATCAATATGCTTGTCATTTCCTAAACTTATGATGAACTTATGATTTTCTTTCTTTCACAAATAGGAAGAAATCTATTATGATGAACAATTATGAAGAACATTATTATAATGAAATGATGAATATTTTGAACAAAATGATTTTTGTTTACAACAATTATGATGGTATACTTTTAAAAGAAAGAAATATACATGATATAAATATGATCATGATAAAATCATGATAAATATGAAGAATATGAAAATATGATACAATGTGATGATGATTATATTGACATACCATATGATGAGGAAGAGGAACTTTTATAATAGAGATATGAATTTTTCATTGATATCAAATTATGATGCTCATTTATAAAGATACAAGTTAAAAATACTATGAACATTATCATTTTTCCTAAAATTTATGAACTTCGTTACATAGGTTGAAAAACCTAATGTAAAATTTATGAACTTTTACAAAGGTTGAAAAACCTAATGTGAAACTTATGAATTTTGATTCATAGGTTGAAAAACCTATTGTAAAAAATAAGAATGCATTATTTATGACAATTATAACCACTATGAATTTCTTATGGTGAAATTTGTGACACGATGAAGATGAATATGATAGAATATATGAATTTATATTTTCAAGGTAAATAATAATGAAGATTACTTGTTTTGTATCTTTTGCTTTATGATTACTTACAGGAATTGACGATGGGTTATGAAATTGCAGGATAAATGATAATGAAGATTACTTGCTTTGTATCTTCTAGTTTATCATTACTTACAGGAAATGACCATGTGTTATGAAATTGATGGTTTATCAATACTATGAAGAATTTTAAGAGAAGTTGAAGAAGAATTCTATGTCGATCAGGTGAAACAGTTCTAAACCTGATTCATGTTTTAAGTTTTGTTTTTCCTTGCATTTCATGATAAGATATGTATATTCTTCAGATAGGTTAAGAAACTTCTTAAAATTATGAAAAGTAGAATTTACACTGAAGTGGGAATGTGCTTGAAGAGAAGATAGGGATTAGAGACCTATGTCTATCATATGAATAGTTGAAGGAACCCTTAACTTGCAACTCCTAGTAGAAGTAGGCTTGTTTTATATAGGTAAGCTTCCTTAAATCTGATCCATTTTACTAAAGAGATCCTAGTTCCCGCCTTAGCTTACCTCTAGATCCTTTGCTCTGATTAGGGGTTAAGCCTTTCCCCTTCATCAAAAAAGTTGTGAAGAAAAATTGAAAGCAGTACATTAATGGTTGCTGCATATGAAAAGAGGAAAAATGACAAAAAGAAAAATTATGATGAAAAAAGAGATGAAAGAAAAATCAAATGATTTCAATGAATTACTTGAAATCACTTTTGAATTGAAAAGCGGGCTATATAAGGCGGATGTATGCTAGAGGGGAATTAGTTTTTTGTATCTTAATGGCAAATGGCTAGGAGATGAGGATAGAAGGCTTATATAACATATGCTTTACTTATGAACATAGTTAATAGAAGAGTTAGTACAAACACTATTTGAATGACTTCTATAGTTTCTTTCTAAAACCTGTTTTCCAACTCATGCACTGAACGAAAAGGCTGAAATTCAAGCTTACATAATTTTATAAGTTTTCTTTGCTATCAGAAGATGTACTAATGATAGAAGCATTTTTTATAGACTATTTGTATTTGAGTCATGAATACTTTTCAAAAGAATTTTATAATGCCTTTTTTAATCTGGAGGTTTGGCACATCCGGAGGAAGCACAGGTTTGGTGGGGGTGGATGTCGGAGAGATTTCTCTCTCCAGTTGAAGAACTTATGAAGATATAAATTGATTTGTGATCAAATGGATTCATACACTCAATGAATTCTTAATGCATTTTCTAGGATTTGATGGAATAAGTTTTGAAGGGTTCAATTGGACAATGGAGAATTCATTCGACAAATGAGTGAAAAATTTCCGAATGACACAAGCCTTATAGAAGCTTACTTCTCATTTCAATATGCTCAAAAGTTTGGACGATTTATCAATCATTGGGAGTTTTGTCAAGTCAGAGAAAGCTTGAAGCTCGTTGGTTAAGCATTTGAAAGCTCCATCAAAAATGTTTTATTTTGGCAATCACACAAGGCGCAAGAGAAGAGTTAAGTGATCAATATAACAGTAAGAGTGAAACTCATGGAATAATCGGGTGAATTAATGATGGAATATGTACAAAACAAACTGAAGCTTTCGGACAAGTCGACTGGAAAATTGCATGGGAAATCAACAGATATCTGGTGGTGCATGCAGCTCGAGGCATGGTTTTTTGAGGACGCTCTTTGTAGTTATAGGAACAGATTGATTATAAAGAGGGGGTGTTTTTTTCGGCAGATGAACGGGAGAGAGGGGAGCAATGCTGATCAATGGATATTCATTGGCATATTTGGAAGGCACAGATTCTAAGGAAGGGGTTGCAATTCTGTTCGCTGAGTGCATCTGAAGAGAGTGAGGACGTACAAATTATTGCTTACCATCAAACATTGGACGGGAAGAAAGAGCGCAGTCAGAGGAGGTTGTTGAAGTGGCTGCAGGAGATATGGAGGCGCATATGAACCGAAAGAAAAGAGCAGGCCAACTTGTGGGCATCTTGGATGATTTTCATCAAGGCATCGTTCTATTCCTATGTCTCTCTCGGACTGCGTGTGCGGCTGGTCTGCATAGATTAGAGGACTGTTGTTAATCGTTTGCAAGCTTTTAAGCATGCCCCTTGTGCGAGTCCTCCACTGTTGTGAGTATTTGAATCTATGTATTTTCTTATGCACTTCAGTAGGGCAAAGAAACTATTGCTATCGTGTGCATTGCTTGTCAACAAAGTTTATGTTTATAAGCATAGAAAGGTTTCTCCATCGTTCTGAGATAGTACGTTCCTTATTTTCGAGCTCTATCTAGCTTTCGATATGTGGGTAGTAACTGAATGAACCTCAATTTTAATTCGAAAAGGTCATTTTCTTTTTTATTGTTATTGCATATAAGTATGTTGAAATACATTGAGGATGGCGCTTCATACATTTGCTTTCATTTATCTGGAGCATAAATACGCATCTTTTGAAATCTTAAAAGTACAATTATGTCATGTTTGTCGTATTGGTTGGACCCGTTGAGGTATACTTTTAATCTCAATCTTGCTGTTTTAATTTGATCCAATGCGTTCAAAGGCAATGTGTTTAACTCTATTCCCATCCTTGGATTTTAGTATTTAGTTTAGTTAACGCACACAATTACAAGTTCTACTTTTGTCCTCCGAGAAATAAACTGGATGTTACTTTCCATTGTCTCGTCAAAGATTTTTCTTAATGGTTTTACTCAAAATGATTGGCATACAGATGTTTTCACGCCAAAATACAAAGATGATGTTAATCTGATTGGCGCACTAGTTTTACTTTATGTTTCCACTATTTTTCTTCCATTACATTTTAAGTCTTTCAACTGAGTTACTGTTTCTAAGTGTTTTCTCTTGTAGCCTTGAGCTATAGCTTAACAGATGCAATATAACAAAAAACTTGAGTGCTACATGGGAACGGCTTCCTTTCCTCAGGCTTTGGTTTTTTATGTCAATTCATCCATATAGCAGTGTATTGAATTGGAATTAAGGGTTGTTACTTCTCATTTATACTTTCTGTTGATTGTCACTGTGAAACTATGGCCCCATATTTGCTTACGTTGGGTGTTCAAGATTGACATCTACAGTGAGTGAATGATGAGATTAACAGATCGGCATTTTTTTCGATAGAAAGGTTCACGTGCAACATGCTCTATTGAAACAGTTGTATGCAATTTGTTTATTTGCATTCAACTTTCAACATTTGCACAGTAATTGAAGAAAAAGATTATTTATGAGAACTCTGGAAATGATAGTGCCATGGCTTCAGAAGTGAATGACATCCCTTTGGAAAAAAAATGATTTTCTGATGCTTTGCCTTAAACTCTGTATTCACAGTTTTTTCTATGGGATAAGATTTCTGATATTACGCTGATACAGAAGGAGTAGTTCTCTGGAGAAATGGAACTATAAATCCTAAATAATCAGGAGATCTTTTATAGTTGTCTTCGATTCCATTTTTGAGCATGTGCATGCAGGTTGTCTCTGGACAGTAACTCGAATTATTAGGGATGGGATGATATTCGTGAAGTAGTGGTGATCCAACTTTGCATTTTTGTTACTCTTTGTCAAATGTAGTGTGAAGAGTTCGTGAGTCTTTATTCCTAAAGCATAAACCGTTGAACTCTATTTTAATATATATATAAACTATCATATAAGGAGAAAACACATCAACATTGTCAAAGCTAAAGGCATAAATCATTGAACTCTAATACTTATATTGAGGATTTGAATTTGAGACTTGCATAAGGAGTTATACATTCCACGTACTTGAAACCATGGGATTGCAAGATTTGAACAAGCTTTATGTTCTCGAATGTTGCTAATCATCCTCTCCTAACTAATTGTAAACAAGTCATGAGAATATGATAAAGTTCATAAGGTTTCTTTTTGGATCTATATGCTTGTCATTTCCTAAACTTATGATGAACTTATGATTTTCTTTCTTTCGCAAATAGGAAGAAATCTATTATGATGAACAATTGTGAAGAACATTATTATAATGAAATGATGAATATTTTGAACAAAATGATTTTTGTTTATAACAATTATGATGGTATACTTTTAAAAGAAAGAAATATACATGATATAAATATGATCATGATAAATATGAAGAACATGAAAATATGATACAATGTGATGATGATTATATTGACATACCATATGATGAGGAAGAGGAACTTTTATAATCAAGATATGAGTTTTTCATTGATATCAAATTACGATGCTCATTTATAAAGATACAAGTTAAAAATACTATGAACATTATGATTTTTCCGAAAATTTATGAAATTCGTTACATAGGTTGAAAAACCTAATGTAAAATTTATGAACTTTGTTACAAAGGTTGAAAAACCTAATGTGAAACTTATGAATTTTATTTCATAGGTTGAAAAACCTATTGTAAAAAATAAGAATGCATTATTTATGACAATTATAACCACTATGAATTTCTTATGATGAAATTTGTGACATGATGAAGATGAATCTGATAGAATATATGAATTTATATTTGCAAGATAAATAATAATGAAGATTACTTGTTTTGTATCTTTTGCTTTATGATTACTTACAGGAATTGACGATGGATTATGAAATTGATTACTTGTTTTGTATCTTCTGCTTTATGATTACTTACAGGAAATGACGATGCATTATGAAATTGATGGTTTATCAATACTATGAAGAATTTGAAGAGAAGTTGAAGAAGAAATCTATGTCGATCAGGTGAAACAGTTCTAAACGTGATTCATGTTTTAAGTTTTGTTTTTCCTTGCATTTCATGATAAGATATGTATATTCTTCAGATAGGTTAAGAAACTTCTTAAAATTATGAAAAGTAGAATTTACACTGAAGTAGGAACGTGCTTGAAGAGAAGATAGGGATTAGAGACCTATGGCTGTCATATGAATAGTTGAAGGAACCCGTAACTTGCAACTCCTAGTAGAAGTAGGCTTGTTTTATATAGGTAAGCTTCCTTAAATCTGACCCATTTTACTAAAGAGATCCTAGTTCCCGCCTTAGCTTACCTCTAGATCCTTTGCTCTGATTAGGGGTTAAGCCTTTCCCCTTCATCAAAAAAGTTGCGAAGAAAAATTGAAAGCAGTACATTAATGGTTGCTGCATATGAAAAGAGGAAAAATGACAAAAAGAAAAATTATGATGAAAAAAGAGATGAAACAAAAATCAAATGATTTCAATGAATCAGTTGTGGTCTTGAAATCACTTCTGAATTGAAAAGTGGGCTGTATAAGGTGGATGTATGCTAGAGGAGAAATAGTTTTTTGTATCTTAATAGCAAATGGCTAGGAGATGAGGATAGAAGGCTTATATAACATATGCTTTACTTATGAACAGAGTTAATAGAAGAGTTAGTATGAACACTATTTGAATGACTTCTATAGTTTCTTTCTAAAACCTGTTTTCCAACTCATGCATTGAACGAAAAGGTTGAAATTCAAGCTTACATAATTTTATAAGTTTTCTTTGCTATTAGGAGATGTACTAATGATAGAAGCATTTTTTATAGACTATTTATATTTGAGTCATGAATAATTTTCAAAAGAATTTGATAATGCCTTTTCTGATCTGCAGGTTTGGCGCATCCGGAGGAAGCATAGGTTTGGTGGGGGTGGATGTCGGAGATATTTCTCTCTGCCCAATCAGTTGAAGAACTTATGAAGATATAAATTGATTTGTGATAAAATGGATTCATACACTCAATGAATTCTTAATGCATTTTCTAGGATTTGATGGAATAAGTTTTGAAGGGTTCAATTGGACAATGGAGAATTCATTCGACAAATGAGTGAAAAATTTCCGAATGACACAAGCCTTATAGAAGCTTGCTTCTCATTTCAATATGCTCAAAAGTTTGGACGATTTATCAATCATTGGGAGTTTTGTCAAGTCACAGAAAGTTTGAAGCTCATTGGTCAAGCATTTGAAAGCTCCATCAAATATGTTTTATTTTGGCAATTGCACAAGGCGCAAGAGAAGAGTTAAGTGATCAATAGAAGAGTAAGAGTGAAACTGATGGAATAATCGGGTGAATTAAGGATGGAATATGTACAAAACAAACTGAAGCTTTCGGACAAGTCGATTGGAAAATTGCATGGGAAATTAGCAGATATCTGGTGGCGCATGCAGCTCGAGGCATGGTTTTTTGAGGATGCTCTTTGTAGTTACAAGAACAGATTGATTATAAAGAGGGGGTGTTTTTTTCGGCAGATGAACGGGAGAGAGGGGAGCAATGCTGATCAATGGATATTCATTGGCATATTTGGAAGGCATAGATTCTAAGGAAGGGGCTGCATCTTCTGTTCGTTGAGTGCATCTGAAGAGAATGAGGACGTACAAATTATTGCTTACCATCAAACATTGGACGGGAAGAAAGGGCGCTGTCAAAGGAGGTTGCTGAAGTGGCTGCAGGAGATATGGAGGCGCATATGAACCGAAAGAAAAGAGCAGGCCAACTTGTGGGCATCTTGGATGATTTTCATCAAGGCATCGTTCTATTCCTATCTCTCTCTCGGACTGCGTGTGCTGCTGGTCTACATAGATTAGAGGACTGCTGTTAATCGTTTGCAAGCTTTTAAGCACATCCCTTGTGCGAGTCCTCCACTGTTGTGAGTATTTGAATCTACGTATTTTCTTCTGCACTTCAGTAGGGCAAAGAAACTTTTTCTATCGTGTGCATTGCTTGTCAACAAAGTTTATGTTTATAAGCATAGAAAGGTTTCTCCATCGTTCTGAGATAGTACGCTCCTTATTTTCGAGCTCTATCTAGCTTTCCATATGTGGGTAGTAACTGAATGAACCTCAATTTTAATTCAGAAAGTTCATTTTCTTTTTTATCGTTATTGCATATAAGTATGTTGAAGTACGTTCAGGATGGTGCTTCATACATTTGCTTTCATTTATCTTGAGCATAAATACGCATCTTTCGAAATCTTGAAAGTACAATTATGTCATGTTTGTCGTATTGGTTGGACTGGTTGAGGTATACTTTTAATCTCAAACTTGCTGTTTTAATTTGATCCAATGCGTTCAAATGCAATGTGTTTAACTCTATTCCCATCCTTGGATTTTAGTATTTAATTTAGTTAAGGGACACAATTACAAGTTCTACTTTTGTCCTCCGAGAAATAAACTGGATGTTACTTTCCATTGTCTTGTCAAAGATTTTTCTTAATGGTTTTACTCAAAATGATTGGCATATAGTTGTTTTCACGCCAAAATACAAAGATGATGTTAATCTGATTGGCGCACTAGTTTTACTTTATGTTTCCACTATTTTTCTTCCATTACAGTTTAAGTCTTTCAACTGAGTTACTGTTTCTAAGTGGTTTCTCTTGTAGCCTTGAGCTATAGCTTAACAGATGCAATATAACAAAAAACTTGAGTGCTACATGGGAACGGCTTCCTTTCCTCAGGCTTTGGTTTTTTATGTCAATTCATCCATATAGCAGCGTATTGAAGTGGAATTAAGGGTTGTTACTTCTCATTTATACTTTCTGCTGATTGTCACTGTGAAACTATGGCCCCATATTTGCATACGTTGGGTGTTCGAGATTGACATCTACAGTGAGTGAATGATGAGATTAACAGATAAAGGCATTTTTTTCGATAGAAAGGTTCACGTGCAACATGCTCTGTTGGCAGCAGCTAGAGGCATAGAAGACGCGGAAGCATGTAAAGACAGAGGAGGGAGTCAGTCGGATCTTTTTTCAAAGAATTATGTTTTAAAATACTTTTCAGAAACCTCCAACAGTGATTTTTATCACTATTGTAACATATGTAATATAGAAAAACCCTTTTCTTAATTTCTAGCTCCATTTTGTGCAAGTCGAGGAGTCCTGGAGCTTGAGGAGCTTAGGTAGAATGAGCATATCAATTTTGGTTATTTTTAGACACTGTTTACCCTTTCAAAAAGCACTTAGGACCTATTTTTTAACTATGCTAGTCACTAGATGTGAAACTAGTCAAAACTAGTCTAGAATCTATAAAAAGAGCTAGAGAGCTCATTTTTGAGGTTGGTTAGTGTGAGCTTAGAGCTATTTCGAGCTTGTAATTGAGATCTTGAGCAATAGAGTTGATTTCTCACCTTCCATTGTGTCTTGTTTGTCTCTTCGTTGTGTGTGTGTATGTGTGTGTGCATCTCTATGCTTCTCACCTTCACTCTCACATCATCTTACATTCACGATCTTCATATCACTCCTATCTCTTCCGCGGATTGACATTAAGGAGGTGGAGCTTCTTAACGTGGTTCTCACCATTGTGCTAGAGCAACACCAAATTTGGCGCCATTGCCGGGGATCGAGTCTAGGACGAATGTGTGATGGTAAGAGTATAGCAAGAAGTGGCGTTGGAAGGTAAAAATTTCTGTTTTTGTTGTTCTTTTTACTTAGTTTTTAGTGTTTTTCACCTCCCCCACACTCCATCTTCATCACCGCATCATCATCTTCATCTCCAAAAAAATCAGAAAATTCACCATATCCACCCATTCTCCTCATTTCCCCTCATTTGTGCATGTGCGAGAGAGAGAGAGAGAGCTTTCGTGCTTGTGTGTACTTGTGTGTTTTTGAGTTTTCTTGCAGGTACAGAGCTCTAGTGCATCAGGAAAGCTTGGAAAAGGTAAAATTTCAGTTTCTGTTAGAAATCTGCCGAGTGTGTCAGACCATCGCGATGGTCTGCCAAGTTCGGAAATTTTGGTAAGCGAGTTCATGGGCGTGTAGGTGACCCTTGCGCTTCTAGGAATCCACAGACGCATCTCAAAAATTTGCATTTTTGTGGACCATCGCGATTGTGTCACACCATCGCGATTGGCTCACGCCATCGCAACGGCTCGGTCGGACCATCGCGACGGTTCACTTGAACCATCGCGACGGTCCTTGACCATCGCGACGATCCCGTCGACCCCACACTATCGCGATTGGCCCATGCCATCGCCTCGACAGTGCCACGTGGCAAGCTAGACCATCGCGATTGCTCACTAGCCACGCCATCGCGACGAGACCCTTACACCATCGCGACAGCTCAAAATTTGGACCATCGCGATTGGCTCACGCCATCGCATCTGTGACCATCGCACGGTTCATTTTGGACCATCGCGATGGTTCACGTTGACCATTGACTGACGCCATCGCGATTGTTCACTCAGTCGGACCATCGCGACGCCTCACCCCGACCATCACGATTGCTCACAGTTAGACCATCGCGACCGTGCACTTCAGACCATCGCGACGGTTCGCGCTCACACCATCGCGACGGTTCGCCTGGACCATCGTGATAGTCCTAGACCATCGCGATGGTCCCAGACCATCGCGATTGTCCACCCAAACGCCAATTTTAGGGTTTGATTTTTGGTCAATTTTGGGGCTATTTTTGGGAAATTTTTGGGTGATTAGACTCATAGGAGACCCCTTAGCTCATATTTGAAGAGAAATCTGTTTGTCAATTTCCACCCCCGAGGGCCTGAACGATCATATCTTTCTCATCCGAAGTCCGTTTTTTGAGCTTTATAGCTCGTTAGAAAGCTCTCTACGAGTAGTACGTGACCTCAACTGTTTTTTTCATAAAGAATACATTGATTTTTAGATAAGCTAATTTGAGGTTGAACATCAGTGGGACTAGGAAAGAAAGGGGGTCTTGGGAAGAAAATTTTTGCCAAAAAGTTAAGGGACTTTAAAAGTGTATAAACTCGAGTGCCTGATCATCCATTGTGATATTGGTCTAATATTGGATTTTTCCAAGTCTAGCAAGGGCAATCAAAGGCAACCAAAGCAAGGCAGTGAAGGGCATAAAGCTTGGGAAGCGTGGCTTCTTGGGCATCAGAGCAACCAGAAAAGCTGACTCGAGGTTGGAAGATTACTCAACCCCCTCAGTCAATTTTTAGCTTAGGATAAACGTTAGCATTGTGGATTCAAGACGATAGGAATGCACCAAGTTCAAGAGAATTAAAGTTATCAAGTTCAAGACTAAAAGTAAAGGTGTGTGATACAAAAACCTAAAGGAAAGAACCTAACTCTGACGGAACGAGAACTCAAAGTACCACAGAAAGTCGAATTCCTGATGCATACATTAAGACAAGAATCTAAAGAAATTTAAAAAGAATCAAGAAAGTAATAACAAAGAATCTTTGACGATCTGAGCGTGTACTGAGTGTGCAAGGAAGAAAATTAATGAACCTTAGATCGGGCAAACATATAGGTAAGTCAGACCGACGAAGCCTTAGATCATCAGAGGCAAGTGTAAGAACTACTGCTCGATCGTGGGCTCAGCAATTGAATAGTAATTACCCCTACGAGAACTCAGACACGAGTGAATCAGAAATGGCATTTAGCACAGAAAGACTAGAAGGAGGGTCAAATGTAGCATACTTAGAAAGACCAGAAGGACCCTATAGGACTCAGTTAGAATTTCTCCGAACCAACTGCTTAGGTGCTCGCATCTATGAGGATGGTTTGAGAAGACAAGTGGTGCAAATGCATAATCCCGATCAACCCATTGGATTGGAACGTCCAGTGGTCAAATTCGAGCGAGACGCGTAGATAGACAAGGAAGGAACGATGTACATCTTAAGTATGCAGCCAAACAATACGAATGAGTTTGGCGTGATTCAGTTAGAAACAGAAGCAAAATCTCAAGGAAAAGAACCATTAGAAGAGCCTATAAGACCCAGAGGGAAATCTGTACTGACACGAGTACTAGTTCCAGAATGGACCCCTCAGGACAACAGAAGCATAGAGTTGTTTGTAAATAAAGAAACTGACAAAGCATTTTGGAGATACAGAACGGAACAACCTAGCGAGGTAGGCTCCATCATAATCTACGAATTTAAGGACCCAGATACACCTGGAAAGGTTGTATACCTAGATGAGACTTCAGAAAGAGTATTTGTGGTGCCAGACCACGCAAGAAACACGTGCACATGGAGAGGTGAATTGGTATTCCCTCCATCTCGAACAAACATAAACGTGAACCAACAAGGGGCAGGAACATCCTCAGCCCATGGTAATCAAAGAGAGAGAAATAAAGAGAGACCAGAAGTAAGCTTTAATCACCCCATAGGGAGAGATAGAACAACCACGGACGCTAATAGAGCGGATAGACAAAGGGAACATGGAATACTAGGTGGTAGAGATGATTTTCCTCTACCTATACCACGCGAACACGCAAGAATGCTGAGACCCACTCAATTAGTATAATCAATGAAGAATTATTTTGATGGGACAGGAGATCCCTATGACCATGTCGTAGAATTCAAGCAAGTACTAAGAGCAGAGCAAGTTGAAGACATGTTCACGCAATATAATACTTTTGGGCTAACGTTAAAGAATACTGCTTTAACTTGGTTCCAACCATTGCAACAAAGGCAATTTAGAGACATCCATCACTTTTTAGAGTCATTCATCACTGAATTCTCTAAAAGTGGGATCAGACATGACACGTCTTTGTTGATTCATAGCTTCAAACAAACCCCTCAGGAAACAGTTAGACTCGCAGGACGTAGGTTTAGACAATATATTGAAAGATGTCCAATGCAAGAGCTACCCTCACAAGCCAAACAAGTGTCATTGTTTCTAGATGGCTTGTTGAGCTCTAAACTACGCTCTTATGTGTACTTAAAAGAACCCAGAACGCTAGAGCAGTGTGTAAGAATATGTATAGACATTGAGGACAACTTAGGAGATGAGTTGGAACTCTCCAAAGTCTACAAGGACTCAGATTGTTCTTCTCTAGCATCCACGAAATTGTCTAACTCGATAGAGGACCTAGCAAAAAAAGTGTCCCAGAAACTAGGAGTTTCTAGTAAACAGATGCCTAAGTTAACAACTAACGTACGTTGTTACACTTGTGGTGGAAATCATTTGGCGAATGTGTGTCCCAATGCAACACATGCACAAACCAACCCTAGTGGCCAATACTGTACAATTGAGAGAAGATACACAAATCATACAGCACAGGACTGCCCATACAACAAACAAGCAGTAAGACAAAACTACCTGCAAGCATACCCACAGCCAGGTAGGTATCAAGGCCAATACAATTCTCAGCCTTATTACTATAGGCCTCCTCAAAATTACCCTTATTAGGCTCAACAGAGACCTCAACCTGTCTTAGCTCAGCAGCCACCCCCACCAGCGAACGTCATCTCAGTCAAATACGCTGCTGCAGAAGAGAACCTAAGTAGGGCCTTAGTGCCTTCTTCACCTTTGATCACAGAGAGTGACCCGAACTCAAACAGTTTTGACTCCACGCATGTAGATAGTCCACCCGCTTATTACACGGAGTCACTAGAACATGTGGAGACATATCATTATGATAGTCCACCAGTGGAACTTAGTTGGGAGCCAGACTATGCTAATGTGATGTACACAAATCCAAATCCACGGCCCCAAGTGAGACAGCAAAGACCACAGGGCCCTAGAGGACCATGCTTTAGGTGCCAAGGAGATCACTTCATAAAGGATTGCCCACATCCTCCGATAGCACGACAATCTCAATATTACAACATACAAGGCTTTTGTGCCGATTGTGACAAAGAGCACATAATCAAAGATTATCCTAAGAACCCAGTTAATGCTTCAAAGGTGACACCGATCAACGTGATAGGTATTGTAAACAACGCAGATGGATCCAACCCTACCTACGTGCCTATCCAAGCTATAACAACAGCCCAGGCACTCTTACTGAACCAACAGCTTAATCAGGAGAAAGTAGCCGAAAGTAGTGAAGTTGCAGAATCTAGTAGTAAAAAGACAAAATCTTGGAAAGATTCTAGAGAAAGGATTAAGAGAAAATGGAGTAAAAGGATAACTGAGTTGGAAGGAAGTTTAAAAGAATCTAGAGCCAAAATTCTAGAATTGACTTCACAGGAATTGAATCAAGAGAATCCAGCTCAGAAATCAGGATCAGTTTTAGCGGAACCCATACCAGAAAATGTAGACATGATGTTTCGCGCATATCAGGCTAGAATAAAAGAAGGACCTCAAGTAGCTGAAATGAGTAAGAACTACCCTCGAGTAGACTTAGAAATAGAGAGAACTAAACTTTGCATGAAGATGGTAGAATTAGCACAAGCTTTGTTCGAAGCCTCTAGATATCTAAATTGGAATAACATGGAAAAACCGGAATTACACTTCCAAGGATTAATGGAGAGGCTAGAATACTTGATAGAAAGCAAAGAGAAAAAGGATCAGCATAGGAATCTTAGTGTCCCAGAGACACAGGAAAGGAATGCACCATCCCTGTCTCAAGTACCCAATACAGAGAATCAAGACAACCTGTCTTCCATACATAAATATTCACATGAATTTTTGAGAGAAATCCAAGAAGAGAAATGGAGAAAAGAACAAGGAACCCATCCTCCTATTCAAGAAATAGACGACTTGCAGGAACAATTTCCACAAGATATCCCCTCTATTTACGATGATGTAGAGGAAAAGCAACGGAGTGAACCTACAGGTTTTGAATCCAATTCCTTGCATGAATTACCTCAGTTCACAGGACCTTGGGAAGCTAAGTCTATTAGCATGAGAGCACCCACGATAATAGTGAGGAATGATGAATCAGTGATCCCTAGAAACACGGAAGTGATCAAGAACACTAAAGTACAATGTAATCTCACTCTGGAGGAATTGTTAAAGGTAAAACCAGAACTGTGGAAGCACGTAGCAAATCAATTCCCTGAGCTTGCTACAACTTCCTCACAGATAGGATCACATAAGAGGGTACCGGAGATACCCGTAGAAAAGATTGGAGATGTAAGTGAAGGAGAGGAAGGTAACACTTATCTTCCAATAACCCATCAGGGCTACACCACGAAAGCCACCTTAGATTCAGGAGCCGGAGTAGCCATTGCTACCACCATTTTATGGAAACGTTTGGGTAAGCCAGCACTCAGACCTACCAGGATGAAACTACAAATGGCTGATGGACACATAGAGAAACCATTAGGCTTACTAGAAGGCATATCTCTCACCACTTGTGGTGTGGAGTTTGAGCATACCTTTTCCATTTGTGACTTTGCGAAAAATCATGCTTATGAGATGATTGGGATGACCATTCATGCGTTAGTTGCAAATTGTACAAGATTGGGGAACTAATTCTTTGTACTTGCAACATTTAGGAGTGACTACTAAAGTCAATCTTAAAGACTATTCACATCGAGATGTACCCCCAATACAATGGAATACCATCAATAAGACACCAGTAGAAACAGAATCAGTACACTCTTTGGAGTCAGACCCTTCATGGTTACACGAGGACACTCATCTATGGATGTGTAAAGTTGCAAAACAAGAGGAAGAAAGGTTAGAAGCCAGGACCTTAGGTGCAGAACAACATCCAAGAACCCTTCAAGACCCAGCTTACGCACCTATAGTATTTCCAGACGAAGAATTCGAACCCCATGGTTGGGCAGAAATCCTAGCGACCATGGATGTAGCCATCAATGAAGAACAATGGACTCCCCACTGTGACGAGGATGGCTATGATATCTCAGTTTTCAAGATAGAGCCAATCATGTGTGATTTAGTTTTAGAAGAATGCGAACCTAACACTGATGCATTTGAGGACGCGAGTGATTTCGATTTAGAGTCAATTATTATGGACCCACCCTTTGCATCAGAACAAGAATATTTTTTTGAAGTAGAAACTCATCCTCAGAACCACGAAGAAGTTATGAATGATGTGAGAATAGCCACTCAAGTGACTAGCAAGAGTGAAGGCAAGAAAAGAAAGAAGAAAGAAACCATGTCAGAAGAAGAAGAATCCTTATTTGAAGTACCTGAGAACTTCAAGAAATATGAAATAGAAGACGGACGAATCATGGTATGATTGCCGAACAGAAAAGCTGACATTGGAGAAGCATATGATAATCGAGAGAAAACCAAGAAAATAATAGTAGCCATAGAAGGAGAAGAAGAGAAGTGTACCTACATAGGGCATGATTTGACGAAGGAAGAAGAAGAAGAATTAGTTGCCCTATTGCGCGAATATAGAGATGTGTTCGCCTGGAGTTACAAAGATTTGAAAGGAGTAGATCCAGACATATGTTCCCATAGAATCCCTATGACTCCAGATGCAAAACCCACGAAACAGAAACCATACACGTATAATGATAACTACGCTGCGAAGATTAAAGAGGAGATAGATCGCTTGATAGAAGCAGGATTCATTTACAAAATTGAGCATACCGAATGGGTATCCCCCATTGTGGTTGTGCCCAAGAAAAATGGGAAATTGCGTGTGTGTGTTAACCTTAAAAAAGTCAATGCGGCCACGATTAGGGATAGTTATCCTCTTCCTATCACAGAACACTTATTGGAAAGAGTTGCGGGCAAGGAAGTTTACAGCTTTCTTGATGGATTCTCAGGCTATAATCAAGTAGCCATTGCTCCAGAAGATCAGCACAAGACGGCTTTTGCCACTTAATGGGGCATATTTTCATTTCGTGTAATGCCATTTGGCTTAACAAATGCACCCGCTACTTTCTAGCAACTCATATGTCATGTTTTCAAGGAATTCTTACGCAAGAATTTGGAAGTTTATGTCGATGACTTATGTGCTCATTCAAATGTAAGACAGACACATATCCCTGAGTTAAGACAAATATTTGACAAATGTCGAGAATATCAGGTTTGTTTGAACCCAGAAAAATGCGTTTTCATGGTCAGACAAGGTAAAATTTTAGGACACATTGTGTCAAAGAATGGAATTTTGACAGATGAAGAAAAGGTGAAAGTAATTGCAGAATTACCTAGACCAACAAACGTGAAAGAGGTACAGGCATTTATGGGCCATTGCGGTTATTATAGACGATTCATACACATGTATGCAATCATAGCTAAGCCTCTGTACTCTCTTTTGACTCATTTTGAATGGACAGATGAATGTGAGAATTCATTCAACGAACTCAAACGACGTTTGTGTTCAGCACTAATCTTGACCACACCAGATTGGAACAAGCCATTCCATGTACATGTGGATGCATCCAATTATGCCATAGGATGTGTGTTAGCACAACCCACGAGTGAAGGTAACATAGATCTCCCCATAGCTTACGTGAGCAGACAATTGAACGCAGCAGAAAAAAATTACACCACGACGGAACGAGAAGGATTAGGGATGATCTACGCGGTAAAGAAATTCAGACATTATTTGTTAGCAAACAAGTTCAAATTCTTTACAGATCATCAAGCCCTATTGTATTTAGTCAACAAGCCATGTAACACAAGACGACTAATACGTTGGTTTCTATTACTCATGGAGTACAATTTTAAAGTAGTAGTCAGGAAAGGAAAGACACATCTCAGAGCTGACCACCTTTCAAGACTAACCTCAGGAGAAGCTCCTCAAGGAGTAGTGGATGATTTACCATATGCATAGTTGTTTAACCTTGAGATAACACTAGAATGGGCTAAGCCGATAGTCCCTATTCTCACATACGGACCCAAAAATTCTAGGATAAAGATCAAAGAAGGAGAGATTACCAAGTCTCAGAGATACCAAATCATAGCAGGAAGCATATATAAACAGGATAATCAAAAGGTCCTTGCCTATTGTGTAGATGAATCAGAACATGCGAATTGGTTGCAATTAGCACACATAGGTGCATTAAAGCAACATCATTCAAAACATCGAACATTACAGACTCTGCATAGACTAGGAGTATACTGGCCTACGATGGAAGCAGATGTCTACAAGTTGTGTAAAGAATGCCATGTTTGTTGTGAAAGACCACCAGTAGAGCATGCTACATTATATCACATGTCTCTCACACCAGACTGGAGTGAACCTTTAGTGACATACTTGAGGACGAACACATTCCCTCAAGGAATGACTTTAGCATGACAACGCAGTCTAGAGCAGGAAGCTCAAGACTATTCACTTATTGGCAATAATCTATACAAACGAGGACAAGATGGATACTTAAGACAATGTGTTCATGAAAGCAATTAACTGAGCATACTAGAGACTGCACACCAAGGTGTTGCAGGCGGTCACTTTGGACCAGATAGGATAATCAAAGCCATCCTCTTTGCAGGATTATGGTGGCCCACTCTTCACATGGATGCACATATTTATGTAAAGAGATGTGATGTGTGCCAAAGAACTCAATTTCCTACTCGCAGAGATGAAATGCCATTGAAACCCATGATGGGCGGACGTGCATTTTCCAAGTGGGGTATAGACTTTGTAGGACCCATTAACCCCCCTGCAAAAGGAACACATGCTGAATACATTATTGTCGCCACAGATTATCTCAGCAAATGGGTAGAGGCAAAAGCCACGAAAAAGAATAATGCACACACGACTGCAAAATTCTTATTTGAAAATGTCTTTACAAGATATGGGTTGCCTATAGAGTTAGTGAGCGATTGAGGAACTCACTTTCTAAACCAAGTCATTGAATATTTGTTACAGGATTTTATGGTGATTCACAAGAAATCCGCACCATATCATCCTCAGGCCAATGGTCAGGCTGAAAGCACTAACAAGATCCTTTGTAACGTACTGACAAAACTCGTGAACAACAAACGTTCAGATTGGGACAAACAGTTACACCATGCTGTTTGGGCATATCGAGTGGCCTACAAGACCGTACTCAATGCAACTCCCTTTCAAATGGTTTTTGGTCAGAATGTTGTGCTTCCTTTGGACTTCTTGATACCGACCCTTAAGGTTGCACAAGAACATCAGTGGACCGGCCATGAATTATCAGCGAGAATAATGGACTTGGAACGATTAGGAGAAACCAGGCTAAAGGCAACAGCAGGAATATATGCAGCTAAGAAGCGACAGAAAGCATATTTTGATGCACACGTGAAAGATAAAGGCCTAAAAGAAGGAGATTTAGTTCTAGTATATACGCTAAAGCAACACGCATGGAAGTTAGAAAAGCGAGGTTATGGACCTATGATCATTAACAAACTCTCGACAAGTGAAGAAGTACAATTAGCCACCCTAGAAGGAGACATAATGCCTAATTACATTAGTGGCTGTAGAGTCAGGTTATACCAAGAACCTCTTACTGAGGATATGCTTAGACGACTCATGTTGGCAAAGAAGCATAAGGAGGAAGAAAATAGAATACGAGCTGAAGCTCAGGCAGAAGCTATAGAACGCATTAAGCGCATGAAGTTAAGAAGACAAAGACTAGGGAGAGAACATTATAACCATCTAGA
This sequence comes from Ceratopteris richardii, assembly GCA_020310875.1. NCBI lineage: Eukaryota > Viridiplantae > Streptophyta > Polypodiopsida > Polypodiales > Pteridaceae > Ceratopteris > Ceratopteris richardii. The sequence continues at coordinate 175,582,421 of CM035424.1, read as the reverse complement.
AACATCACCTAGATACCCCATGGCCATGTGTCAAGTAAAGTCAACCACTCATCCTAGCATAGTGGACAGGAGACCATTCATTACAGTTAGGCTAGAGCACGGCAACCCTTGCCAAGAGCTCAGGGCTTTAATTGATTCACGTGCTGCGACTACTGCGATAAGATGGTCCCACTATAAGGATTCAGGAATAGAAATGCGGCCAATTAAGGCATACCTCATAAGGCTAGGAGGCATGGAAACCCCTTGTATGGGTGAGGTAGATCTTCCTATCCTCATAAACAAAGTGACTATGACAGCAAAGCTACTAGTGTGCCATGATGATGATCTGATAGAACCCCTAATCCTTGGCCAAGATTGGCTATATGATCACTCAGTGGACCTAAATCTTAGATAAGGCTCCTTACAGATTGGAACCTTAGATCAGAAGCGAGTGATACCGCTTGACTTCCCTAATGGCATTCCGACTGAGGTTTGTAGCCATAGACCCTATGCAATGCATGCGACGGAAGAACGGAAGATCTTTGGTCAGATCAGTCACGTTACATCTACACCAACCCACTCGGGCTTGGCTATAGACAGTTGTCAATCAAAAGGACGTCATGAGATTTTCCCTGGGGCTTCCTGCAAACTAGAAGGGGCAATTACCCAACCGCTAGGGCAGATGGACACAATCAGCGGTCAGATGGGTTGCATCAGCGGACACATGGGCAAAACACCCTGCGGTGCCCATCCTTCCACACTTACTGTGGACTGGCCTAGATTAAAGATACGAAACGGAGCACTTCCTAATGGGCAGGTCACGCAAGTGTTGGACCTCCCTTCTTTTCCAAAGCAGAGTGTCCATTCGACCTCTCAACCTCAACCACAACAGAGTCAACCACGACAAAGGAACCCAGACCCACGACAACATCAGACGACACAAAGAGGAAAGCAGTCTCAGCAACACAAAGAAAGAGGAACAAGAAAAATATGGGTGCCAAAAGGATAGAAAGCACCGACAGATTTCAACAATGCAGACAATGATAAGAAGAAGTCAAGGCAGAGACAGAATCAGTATCCAACATCCCCTCAACCTTCTTCTAGGAATACGAACCTTCGACAAATTTGGATCGCCAAGAAGTACCTTTTGAACAAACCCACACCCATGCAGATTTGGGTACCCAAACCATGTATTATAGCTCAACCCTCAAGCCATGTAAAATACACCCCTCGGAAAGCTTTTCAGCCCTCCATACCACCTAATCCGATATCATCTTTTGTCCCCCCACAGAGACCTATCACCCGATCACAAACTCTTAGGAAGTGGATACCGAAACGTATCCAGAAGTCTTCTCCTAACCCCTTGTCTAACATAACTACCACCCCGACTAACCTACAACCTTGTAATAACTCACTCATGACTGAACCTTGTATAAATCCACACACTCTAACCCAACATCACCTGTAATAACACCTCATCAAAGAACTGCATGCAATATCTGAACGCATGTAGGTGTCTAGAGACCTACACTAGTTCTGCAAGAAGCATTGCATAAATCACAGCACAACATTTGGCTACACGGGTTACACATCGGCTATGGAAAGGGATTGTGGTCTCACCTTAATGGGATCATAATTAATTTCCATACTAATGTGCTAATCTTTTGTAGCAGATCTTTTCCATTAGCACGTCAATCATCATGCAAACCGAAGAAGGACCATCAAAAGCTGGCCCCAGTGCACCAATGGCCAATATTGGAGAACTACTCGTGGAATCTCATCCGACGATGCAACCACCAGAGTTTCAAGGTTTTCCAGGACCCATTCCAATTGACGATCCTCCTAGAGGATATACTGAGAAGATTCATCGTAATTCTCACTAGTTTCAAGGCCTAGCAGGACCATTAGCGGATGTTGATTTCATATTTGAGGCCAATTTGGCATTTGATTATCGCACATGGGCCAAGTATCAGTTCTTCTCAAGAGAATTTGAAGGACTACAGAATACACAAGACTTAACACATGTTTGGGCAAGAGCCGGATTTACAGAATATTTTAGTGACCCTTTGCCTAAACCTGATTTTTACAGATGCTTTTACTTAGTAACCACTTTGACGGCTTCAGAGAACAAGGATCTACCCGGCACATTTATGTTGCCATCCTTGGTGAATGACCCTCCATTCAGAAGGTTTTATTTGTCCAAAGATTTAATTCGTGCAGCTCTCAAAATACATGGAACGCATACTCCGACAGAGCGCGAACGGCTAGTTCCAAAGCCAATGAAACGTGGTGACGTTACTAAGTGGGAGGATATCTCAGCTATAACCCCTGAGCTCTCCAAGCCATTACGGATATGCATGCAACACTTTGCTTTCCCAGCTGAGGATCGCTTTACCATGCCCCACAAAAGAATTTGGTTTGGCTTATACCTAGCATGTACTGGAGCCCAGACTGTTGATCTAGCAAGTTTGATAATTGATCAGCTCTATTTGGCACAACATAGATGGGAACGAAAGAAAGTCATCAATGGATGTTGCGCGCTTACGAGAATTATATATATGTGCTTGGCGTATGACTTACCGATTGAGCGTGCCATGACCAGCGAGGAGTTAAAAGCATTCAAGGGGACAACAAAGAAAGCAAGGAAAGCCAGCAAAGGAAGAGTAGGAAAGCGAATGAGAGGAACTATCCCCTGCCTTCAAGTGCCAGAATCACCCTCACCACAACCATCTCCAGAGCAGTCACCGACAGAAGCCACTCCCACAGTACAACCTATTCGCATAAGGTTATCAAAACCAGTTGTAACGGAGGGCACTACCAGCACAGTCACTACTCAAGCAACCACAGTCCCAGGACCTACCACCACTACAGCAGAAGTTCCCACCACTATTGGTGCGGAAGCTTTCTCTTTCCCGATACCCCATTTAGAAACAGAACAAGCAGGCACCACATATGATTTTGAGATGCAGGACGTATTTTCAAGTGAGTTTTAGTTTTCAGAAGGCCAGATCTTCTCTCAAGAATATGAAAGGCCTAGCTACCCTACCACACCCCGAGATCAACCACAAGGGCAAATCGTATCAAGCTCAGATGACGAAAGAACAGCAACAGATGACGACGAAGGAGACGATGAAGCCAGCCAGGCTACACATGACTCCCAAGAACATGTACAGACGGACAAACATGGGCAACAAACGGACACCCAAGGTGACACGAGTACGCATGAAGAAGAAACCTTCGAAGCTGCAGCTTATACGTTAGCCATAAAAAAAATTATATCGTACTATGGAAAAAGTTTGGGCACGCAAGAAGTTGACTGACTTAGAAAGCCAAACAATCATCGAACAAGAACTTGTCTCAGGAGGGTTCGAAGAAGTCTACATCAGAGGCTTCAGAGAGCTTTTCAAATCAATCGGACCTACCGAAGCCTTGAGATATTTACAAAGAAAACCATTACCGCAGTATGACCCCCGACGCGTACGGCTATTATCAAAACCGGGCGAATACATTCGTGTCCCGACAGGAGCACAATCTTTAGAACAGGCCAGGGAAGCACGTCTTGTCCCTGAAAGCTCTTTGGCAAAAGACACCATTATTGTCGACTCCCCACCCCGTACTACCACTGTAAATACCACCACAATCGTCGAAGTACCGACCACCCCAACCGCTCCCCCATCACCTCCCATCCATCCAGTCTCCCCCATACATCCTTCTTCTCCCAGAACAACATCTTCCTTCCCCGGGGGAGTAGCAGAAGTTCAGCCCACAATTCCCGCACCCTCTCAACCTAGTCTACCTCCTAACCTATCCACCTTTCTATCCAACCCATTTCTCCATCCATCTTTTCCATTCTTCCCCACACCTCCAAGACCCCTTTTCCCATTCTCACCTCCATTAACCTTCTCCCCAGTCTCGCCTCCCCGACCCACCGTAACCCCTCTTTCCTCTCTCCATCAAGCCATCCAAGACAACCCTTCTGTAAATTTTTCTTTGACCTTTGTAAATCCTGTATTTACACCCACACACTTACCCACGATCACACCACTATTCACAGTCACCGCACTCAACACTACATCCAGCGATATTGATATATCACCACCCACCGCACCACCACTCACTTCATTTGTGGCACCACAATATTTAAGCACACCACAATTTTCCACAATCACCACGGCATCCACTTTCCCACCCCCATTCCCCGTTCCCTTTGCATCTACACCCACTGCATCTTCACTTAGCACACCATTAATATTATCACCCACCATAGACACAGCATTTTGACAGATGTTCACGTCGTGTATGACGCAAGTAAGAGATGAGTTTACATCTCTTGGAAATAATTATCAGCAGCTGTAGAGGACAACCAACGACTTGCAGTCGTAGCTTAACTCATTGTCTATTGAGAATGCCTCATTGAATACTCGATATCAAGAACTACGTGAGGCTTATCACAAGCAGGAACTAGAAAGTGAAGAGAAAGCCAAAGAGGCCACTGTTGATCTTGATAATTTGTTAAGGGCCCAGACAATTTGCAATGCGACGCTGACTCGGAACATGGGCTTACTCAGAAGGCACCTAGCAGCAGCAAAGGAAGAAAACCAGCGGCTACAAGAGCAGAACAGAGAAAATTTAGAAGCTGCTCTCAATAACCCAGACCAACCATTAAGTCCTAGCCGGTTTAAAGCAGTGCCCTCCGAATCAATGAAAATGTTGCTCGATGATCACATCAGATTGCTCGACGAATACGATCGAATGAACGACGAGTATCAGAAGCTAAAGGAAGATCATAAACTACTCCAGCTCAGAGCATCTGCAACACAAGGACTACCAACAACCCAAGGATTACCAGCTCCTGTGGACCCTTCTCCTGACATCCTAGAGGAACTCAACGCATTACGGGCCTAGGTATCAACTCTTGAATCAAGGATAGCTATATATGAAGCACCACCACGGCCAGATTCCCCACCAGAGCTCCAAGCAGATGAAGAAAGTGTAACCATTCCGGTGGAGGAAACATTTGAAGAAGCCTACAAACCACAACCCATCCCAGGCGGACGAGTCACGGGTGAAGGCCAGATGACTTATGAGCTTCCAACCCCCGCATGGATGAAGACAGTGGAAGAGCTTGGAACCACCCACTCAGCACGAGTAGAGGCGCAGCTACACGCAATGGCTATGATTGAGGAAAGAATTTTAGAGCCGCCCTACTTCGCTCACTTGGCCCCTCGCAGATATATATCAGGGCATGAGTTACAGTACAAACCATACTTTATGCTGATGGTCGAGTATCAGTTGGCAATAGAGAAAGAAACAGGCAAGAAACCGTCTCATGCTACTCAGTTTGAGCCTGATGATTTGCCGATGGATGCGCAACAAGGAGAGATTTATCAACCAGAGTGGCGTAAAGATCTTTTACAAGAATATCCTGAGATGATGAGTACTTGGGTAAAGGCACCACTACATTTGAAATACAACCCATGTTGGGGACCAGTGCCACGTCGCCGCTCGTGGATAGCATTTGCTATTAAAGTACAGAACAACAAGCAGTGCCAGGATTGGTTAAATACCCATATTTCAAGCCACCCATAGAACTACCGACAGTGGGATACATGATGGCCATGATTCGTCACTGGCTCCCTCGCTTGAAACGCATGGACGATATAGCAGCGCACATGACTGTCAAAATCTTTGACATGATGCAAATGGTTTTCAAAGTCTTCCGTCGTATTAAGGCACCTCATGTAAACACCCCGGGCTTCGAGCATGGCAATCTAGATCTTGAATATGATATGAGTACAACGCCATCGCTACGGGTGTGTTATGCCTGGCAGTGCAAAATTAAATATTTACCGGCGTGCTACAAGCAGACTTTCGAAGAGATGTTCACCACCGGATTCTAGGACTACCATTCAGAAGTGTTCATCAGCAGGCCCACCCACCTCTTACACTTATTCCACTATGAACAGATGGTATATCCCACACATTATCAGCTCCCACCACCCGATGAACCGCAACCAATTGATTGGGAGAAACTCGAGGCAGATTTGGCCCGAGGCATTCGAATATTAGAACACAGAACTACTACAGGAACTACTACAGAACTACATCCGATAGACCGCACAACAAGGTTCTGTCGAGGACGACAGAAGCGAGAGGGAGGGGGGTGTTGGCAGTAGCCAGAGGCATAGAAGACGCGGAAGCATGTAAAGACAGAGGAGGGAGTCAGTCGGATCTTTTTTCAAATAATTATGTTTTAAAATACTTTTCAAAAACCTCCAACAGTGATTTTTATCACTATTGTAACATATGTAATATAGAAAAACCCTTTTCTTAATTTCTAGCTCCATTTTGTGCAAGTCGAGGAGTCCTCGAGCTTGAGGAGCTTAGGTAGAATGAGCATATCAATTTTGGTTATTTTTAGACACCGTTTACCCTTTCAAAAAGCACTTAGGACCTATTTTTTAACTATGCCGGTCACTAGATGTGAAACCGGTCAAAACTAGTCTAGAATCTATAAAAAGAGCTAGAGAGCTCATTTTTGAGGTTGGTTAGTGTGAGCTTAGAGCTATTTCGAGCTTGTAATTGAGATCTTGAGCAATAGAGTTGATTTCTCACCTTCCATTGTGTCTTGTTTGTCTCTTCGTTGTGTGTGTGTATGTGTGTGTGCATCTCTATGCTTCTCACCTTCACTCTCACATCATCTTACATTCACGATCTTCATATCACTCCTATCTCTTTCGCGGATTGACATTAAGGAGGTGGAGCTTCTTAACGTGGTTCTCACCATTGTGCTAGAGCAACATGCTCTATTGAAACAGTTGTATGCAATTTGTTTATTTGCATTCAACTTTCAACATTTGCACAGTAATTGAAGAAAAAGATTATTTATGAGAACTCTGGAAATGATAGTGCCATGGCTTCAGAAGTGAATGACATCCCTTTGGAAAAAAAATGATTTTCTAATGCTTTACCTTAAACTCTGTATTCATAGTTTTTTTTATGGGATAAGATTTCTAATATTACACTGATACAGAAGGAGTAGTTCTCTGCAGAAATGGAACTATAAATCCTAAACAATCAGGAGATCTCTTATAGTTGTCTTCGATTCCATTTTTGAGCATGTGCATGCAGGTTGTCTCTGGACTGTAACTCGAATTATTAGGGATGGGATGATATTCGTGAATTAGTGGTGATCCAACTTTGCATTTTTCTTACTCTTTGTCAAATGTAGTGTGAAGAGTTCGTGAGTCTTTATTCCTAAAGCATAAATCGTTGAACTCTATTTTAATATATATAAAAACTATCATATAAGTAGAAAACACCTCAAGATTCTCAAAGCTAAAGGCATAAATCATTGAACTCTATTACTTATATTGAGGATTGGAATTTGAGACTTGCATAAGGAGTTATACATTCCACGTACTTGAAACCATGGGACTGCAAGATTTGAACAAGCTTTATGTTCTCGAATGTTGCTAATCATCCTCTCCTAACTAATTGTAAACAAGTCATGAGAATATGATAAAGTTCATAAAGTTTCTTTTTGGATCTATTCTCTCTGAAATTCCGTGGAGTTATTAATATGCTCTTTGAATCTCTCATTACCTGAGTTTGCGAAAAGCACCCGACGTGTGCCGTATTTCCGGCGGTTGGCTTGATCCACCGAATGTCGTTTTCGCTCCGATACTTTGAACCTGACGAGAAAAAACGGCCTTGCAGCTAAGGTATAAATTTTTAAATTCTGCTTGCATGTGCATACATTATATGGACAGGTTGAAGTGCAGAAGCTTCTTCATCTGTGGGAGCAGTGGCTTTGTCTTTGGAACCTTGCACTCTTCTAGATGTTGAGGGCTGTTCCCTAGGGAATTGAGCGCCTCCACGAAGAGTGGCAAGTAGCTATCCTCATCTCGTCACCCCTCTCATCGACATTAGAAGCAGGAACGTTTGCACATTCATCCATTAGCAATTGATGTATTAGATTTTGATCCTATTAAAAATTGTATAAATTTACACACAGTCACTCTTTGAGCCTCTTCTTCGATTCAGATTGCAGGTATTGATCTATTCTCTAATAACTTCTTTTTTCTCAAATATCAATGGGTAAAAAGAAAGCAGTTAATTTAAACACACATAAAACGAACTCTACTATGGAGGGCTTAATTAAGAATGCAAATTTGGGACTTGAAGCGCAAGTCAAAGATTTAGAGGATAAGCTAAACTCATCAAATCAAGCCAAATTTAAAGAAGTATTTCTGTTAATTGACAAGTTAAGTGAATTTTCTAATTCAAATAATGTGATGTGTGGAATTTTACAAGAAATTGCTAAAAATTAAAGAGCCAAATAGATGATTTGACCAAAAAAGTCAATGAACTCCCTAAATGCAAGTGCAAACATGAACATGAAACTCAAAGTTTATCTCTAAAGCTGCCTAATGAAACCCATATGAATGAGTATAGGAGATTCACCTATAGGGCTATGAATAGGAAAGTATATCCCTTAAGATGCTTTTGGTGTGACCAACTAGGTCATATGTATGAGGATTGGGGTGTTGCTTATAATAATGCATGTAAAATTCACTTAGTCATTACAAATGACCATAAGATTTGTGATTATCAAACACAACTACCTTTGAGATTAAACTTAGGTAGAGGAGGGATGAGAGAATACTTTGATCAAACTAAATTTAGCCCTAAAACCCAACTTCAAATACAATGGAAACCTAAGAACTATGATGAGAAAACCAAGTCTTATGAGTTACAATCTATGAACAAAAGTGAAACTCAAGATGAACTCCTTGACAATGATGTCAATGATCAAAACCTTCTTAAATCTAAATATATGAGTAACATTGATAATCAAACTACATCTAAGGATTAAGATACATTGAAAAAGATTAAGAAAGAAGAAGATGTAAGGATAAAAGATGAAGAAAATGAACAATCAATTGATGGAAATAAAGACATACATGCGGTTAAAACAGAACCTAAAGTCATAGAAAATGACAATAAATGTGACGGAAATAAAAATGATGAAAGAATAGTACAAACATCTAAAGATGAAAATCTTCAAATTCAATTAGAACAATACAAGAATATGGAAAAATGGGTACAAGAAGCCATATGAAAGATTGAAAATGATATCAAAGTCATGAATAATTTTCAAAAGAATTTGATAATGCCTTTTCTGATCTGCAGGTTTGGCGCATCCGGAGGAAGCATAGGTTTGGTGGGGGTGGATGTCGGAGAGATTTCTCTCTCCCCAATCAGTTGAAGAACTTATGAAGATATAAATTGATTTGTGATAAAATGGATTCATACACTCAATGAATTCTTAATGCATTTTCTAGGATTTGATGGAATAAGTTTTGAAGGATTCAATTGGACAATGGAGAATTCATTCGACAAATGAGTGAAAATTTTCCGAATGACACAAGCCTTATAGAAGCTTACTTCTCATTTCAATATGCTCAAAAGTTTGGACGATTTATCAATCATTGGGAGTTTTGTCAAGTCAGAGAAAGTTTGAAGCTCATTGGTCAAGCATTTGAAAGCTCCATCAAATATGTTTTATTTTGGCAATCGCACAAGGCGCAAGAGAAGAGTTAAGTGATCAATAGGAGAGTAAGAGTGAAACTAATTGAATAATCGGGTGAATTAATGATGGAATATGTACAAAACAAACTAAAGCTTTCGGACAAGTCGACTGGAAAATTGCATGGGAAATAAGCAGATATCTGGTGGCGCATGCAGCTCGAGGCATGGTTTTTTGAGGACGCTCTTTGTAGTTACAGGAACAGATTGATTATAAAGAGGGGGTGTTTTTTTCGGCAGATGAACGAGAGAGAGGGGAGCAATGCTGATCAATGGATATTCATTGGCATATTTGGAAGGCACAGATTCTAAGGAAGGGGCTTCATCTTCTGTTCGCTGAGTGCATCTGAAGAGAGTGAGGACGTACAAATTATTGCTTACCATCAAACATTCGACGGGAAGAAAGGGCGCTATCAGAGGAGGTTGCTGAAGTGGCTGCAGGAGATATGGAGGCACATATGAACCGAAAGAAAAGAGCAGGCCAACTTGTGGGCATCTTGGATGATTTTCATCAAGGCATCGTTCTATTCCTATGTCTCTCTCGGACTGCATGTGCTGCTGGTCTGCATAGATTAGAGGACTGCTGTTAATCATTTGCAAGCTCTTAAGCACGTCCCTTGTGCGAGTCCTCCACTGTTGTGAGTATTTCAATCTACGTATTTTCTTCTGCACTTCAGTAGGGCAAAGAAACTTTTGCTATTGTGTGCATTGCTTGTCAACAAAGTTTATGTTTATAAGCATAGAAAGGTTTCTCCATCGTTCTGAGATAGTACGTTCCTTATTTTTGAGCTCTATCTAGCTTTCCATATGTGGGTAGTAACTGAATGAACCTCAATTTTAATTCAGAAAGGGCATTTTCTTTTTTATCGTTATTGCATATAAGTATGTTGAAGTACGTTGAGGATGGCGCTTCATACATTTGCTTTCATTTATCTGGAGCATAAATACGCATCTTTCAAAATCTTAAATGTACAATTATGTCGTATTGGTTGGACCGGTTGAGGTATACTTTTAATCTCAATCTTGCTGTTTTAATTTGATCCAATGCGTTCAAAGGCAATGTGTTTAACTCTATTCCCATCCTTGGATTTTAGTATTTAATTTAGTTAATGCACACAATTACAAGTTATACTTTTGTCCTCCGAGAAATAAACTGGATGTTACTTTCCATTGTCTTGTCAAAGATTTTTCTTAATGGTTTTACTCAAAATGATTGGCATACAGATGTTTTCACGCCAAAATACAAAGATGATGTTAATCTGATTGGCGCACTAGTTTTACTTTATGTTTCCACTATTTTTCTTCCATTACATTTTAAGTCTTTCAACTGAGTTACTGTTTCTAAGTGTTTTCTCTTGTGGCCTTGAGCTATAGCTTAACAGATGCAATATAACAAAAAACTTGAGTGCTACATGGGAACGGCTTCCTTTCCTCATGCTTTGGTTTTTTATGTCAATTCATCCATATAGCAACGTATTGAATTGGAATTAAGGGTTGTTACTTCTCATTTATACTTTCTGTTGATTGTCACTGTGAAACTATGGCCCCATATTTGCATACGTTGGGTGTTCGAGATTGACATCTACAGTGAGTGAATGATGAGATTAACAGATAGCGGCATTTTTTTCGATAGAAAGGTTCATGTGCAACATGCTCTATTGAAACAGTTGTATGCAAGTTGTTTATTTGCATTCAACTTTCAACATTTGCACAGTAATAGAAAAAAAAGATTATTTATGAGAACTCTGGAAATGATAGTGCCATGGCTTTAGAAGTGAATGACATCCCTTTGGAAAAAAAATGATTTTTTAATGCTTTGTCGCAGTTTTTTTATGGGATAAGATTTCTGATATTACGCTGATACGGAAGGAGTAGTTCTTTGCAAAAATGGAACTATAAATCCTAAACAATCAGGAAATCTTTTATAGTTGTCTTCGATTCCATTTTTGAGCATGTGCATGCAGGTTGTCTCTGGACTGTAACTCGAATTATTAGGGATGGGATGATATTAGTGAAGTAGTGGTGATCCAACTTTGCATTTTCCTTACTCTTTGTCAAATGTAGTGTGAAGAGTTCGTGAGCCTTTATTCCTAAAGCATAAATCGTTGAACTCTATTTTAATATACATAAAAACTATCATATAAGGAAAAAACACATCAAGATTGTCAAAGCTAAAGGCATAAATCATTGAACTCTATTACTTATATTGAGGATTTGAATTTGAGACTTTCATAAGGAGTTATACATTCCACGTACTTGAAACCATGGGATTGCAAGATTTGAAGAAGCTTTATGTTCTCGAATGTTGCTAATCATCCTCTCCTAACTAATTGTAAACAAGTCATGAGAATATGATAAAGTTCATAAGTTTATTTTTGGATCTATTCTCTCTGAAATTCCGTTGATTTATTAATATGCTCTTTGAAACTCTCATTACCTGAGTTTGCGAAAAGAACCCGGCGTGCGCTGTATTTCCGGCGGTTGGCTTGATCCACCGACCGTCGTTTTCGCTCCGACACTTTGAACCCGACGTGAAAAAACGGCCTTGCAGCTCACGTATAAATTTTTAAATTCTGCTTGCATGTGCATACATTATATGTACAGGTTGAAGTGTAGAAGCTTCTTCATCCGTGGGAGCAGTGGCTTTGTCTTTAGAACCTTGCACTCTTCTAGGTGTTGAGGGTTGTTCCCTAGGCAACTGAGCGCCTCCACGAAGAGTGGCAAGTAGCTATCCTCATCTCGTCACCCCTCTCATCAACATTAGAAGCAGGAATGTTTCCACATTCATCCATTATCAATCGATGTATTAGATTTTGATCCTATTAAAAATTGTATAAATTTACACAGAGTCACTCTTTGAGCCTGTTCTTCGATTCAGATTGCAGGTATTGATCTATTCTCTAATACTTCTTTTTTCTCAAATATCAATGGGTAAAGAGAAAGCAGTTAATTTAAACACACATAAAACAAACTCTACTCTAGAGGGCTTAATTAAGAATGCAAATTTGGGACTTGAAGCGCAAGTCAAAGATTTAGAGGATAAGCTAAACTCATCAAATCAGGCCAAATTTAAAGAAGTATTTATGTTAATTGACAAGTTAAGTGAATTTTCTAATTCAAATAATGTGATGTGTGGAATTTTACAAGAAATTGCTAAAAAATTAAAGAGCCAAATAGATGATTTGACCAAAAAAGTCGATGAACTCCCTAAATGCAAGTGCAAACATGAACATGAAAATCAAAGTTTATCTCTAAAGCTGCCTAATGAAACCCATATGAATGAGTATAGGAGATTCACCTATAGGGCTATGAATAGGAAAGTATATCCCTTAAGATGCTTTTGGTGTGACCAACTAGGTCATATGTATGAGGATTGTGTTGCTTATAATAATGCATGTCAAATTCACTTAGTCATTACAAATGACCATAAGATTTGTGATTATCAAACACAACTACCTTTGAGAATAAACTTAGGTAGAGGAGGGATGAGAGAATACTTTGATCAAACTAAATTTAGCCATAAAACCCAACTTCAAAAACAATGGAAACCTAAGAATTATGATGAGAAAACCAATTCTTATGAGTTACAATCTATGAACGAAAGTGAAACTCAAGATGAACTCCTTGACAATGATGTCAATGATCAAAACCTTCTTAAATCTAAATATATGAGTAACATTGATAATCAAACTACATCTAAGGATCAAGATACATTGAAAAAGATTAAGAAAGAAGAAGATGTAAGGATAAAAGATGATGAAAATTGCAATCAATTGATGGAAATAAAGACATACATGCGGTTAAAACAGAACCTAAAGTCATAGAAAATGACAATAAATGTGATCAAAATAAAAATGATGAAAGAATAGTACAAACATCTGAAGATGAAAATCTTCAAATTCAATTAGAACATGACAAGAATATGGAAAAATGGGTACAAGAAGCCATATGCAAGATCGAAAATAATATCAGAAACTCATCTAAAGTTAAGAAAAAGGAGAAGAATTTAAGAGAATAGATTTATTGTGATGGAATTGCTTATTGAAGATAAACTTTTCAATTTTTGTTGTTGCTTGCTGTATATATGCCTGTTTTCCTAAAGTTGAGAAACATATATTTAGTTTTGTTTTATGAAGTTTTTATGCTTGGAACAGCTAGTTAAAAGCTTATGATAAAGTTTTGCATTATGATTTGCTTAACCAAAAGAATAATAAAATATGAAGCACAAAGTTTGTTGGCTACAAATTAAACTAAAACATGTTTGAAGTTATATGCACAATATGCTTGCAAATAAGGTTGATCAATATGCTTGTCATTTCCTAAACTTATGATGAACTTATGATTTTCTTTCTTTCACAACTAGGAAGAAATCTATTATGATGAACAATTATGAAGAACATTATTATAATGAAATGATGAATATTTTGAACAAAATGATTTTTGTTTACAACAATTATGATGGTATACTTTTAAAAGAAAGAAATATACATGATATAAATATGATCATGATAAATATGAAGAACATGAAAATATGATACAATGTGATGATGATTATATTGACATACCATATGATGAGGAAGAGGAACTTTTATAATCCAGATATGAATTTTTCATTGATATCAAATTATGATGCTCATTTATAAAGATACAAGTTAAAAATACTATGAACATTATGATTTTTCCTAAAATTTATGAACTTCGTTACATAGGTTGAAAAACCTAATGTAAAATTTATGAACTTTGTTACAAAGGTTTAAAAACCTAATGTGAAACTTATGAATTTTGTTTCATAGGTTGAAAAACCTATTGTTAAAAATAAGAATGCATTATTTATGACAATTATAACCACTATGAATTGCTTATGATGAAATTTGTGACATGATGAAGATGAATCTGATAGAATATATGAATTTATATTTGCAAGATAAATAATAATGAAGATTACTTGTTTCGTATCTTCTGCTTTATGATTACTTACAAGAATTGACGATGGGTTATGAAATTGCAGGATAAATGATAATGAAGATTACTTGTTTTGTATCTTCTGCTTTATGATTACTTACAGGAAATGAGGATGCGTTATGAAATTGATAGTTTATCAATACTATGAAGAATTTGAAGAGAAGTTGAAGAAGAATTCTATGTCGATGAAGTGAAACAGTTCTAACCCGATTCATGCTTTAAGTTTTGTTTTTCCTTGCATTTCATGATAAGATATGTATATTCTTCAGATAGGTTAAGAAACTTCTTAAAATTATTAAAAGTAGAATTTACACTGAGGTAGGAACGTGTTTGAAGAGAAGATAGGGATTAGAGACCTATGGCTGTCATATGAATAGTTGAAGGAACCCTTAACTTGCAACTCCTAGTAGAAGTAGGCTTGTTTTATATAGGTAAGCTTCCTTAAATCTGACCCATTTTACTAAAGAGATCCTAGTTCCCGCCTTAGCTTACCTCTAGATCCTTTGCTCTGATTAGGGGTTAAGCCTTTCCCCTTCATCAAAAAAGTTGCGAAGAAAAATTGAAAGCAGTACATTAATGGTTGCTGCATATGAAAAGAGGAAAAATGACAAAAAGAAAAATTATGATGAAAAAAGAGATGAAAGAAAAATCAAATGATTTCAATGAATCAGTTGTGGTCTTGAAATCACTTCTGAATTAAAAAGCAGGCTATATAAGGCGGATGTATGCTAGAGGGGAATTAGTTTTTTGTATCTTAATGGCAAATGGCTAGGAGATGAGGATAGAAGGCTTATATAACATATGCTTTACTTATGAACAAAGTTAATAGAAGAGTTAGTACGAACATTATTTGAACGACTTCTATAGTTTCTTTCTAAAACCTGTTTTCCAACTCATGCATAGAACGAAAAGGTTGAAATTCAAGCTTACATAATTTTATAAGTTTTCTTTGCTATCAGAAG
This sequence comes from Ceratopteris richardii, assembly GCA_020310875.1. NCBI lineage: Eukaryota > Viridiplantae > Streptophyta > Polypodiopsida > Polypodiales > Pteridaceae > Ceratopteris > Ceratopteris richardii. Next base: position 175,566,927 of record CM035424.1, on the reverse strand, counting down.
ATGTACTAATGATAGAAGCATTTTTTATAGACTATTTGTATTTCAATCATGCATAATTTTCAAAAGAATTTGATAATGCCTTTTCTGATCTGTAGGTTTGGCGCATCTGGAGGAAGTACAGGTTTGGTGGGGGTGGATGTCGGAGAGATTTCTCTCTCCCAATCAGTTGAAGAACTTATGAAGATATAAATTGATTTGTGATAAAATGGATTCATACACTCGATGAATTCTTAATGCATTTTCTAGGATTTGATGGAATAAGTTTTGAAGGGTTCAATTGGACAATGGAGAATTCATTCGACAAATGAGTGAAAAATTTCCGAATGACACAAGCCTTATAGAAGATTACTTCTCATTTCAATATGCTCAAAAGTTTGGACGATTTATCAATCATTGGGAGTTTTGTCAAGTTAGAGAAAGTTTGAAGCTCATTGGTCAAGCATTTGAAAGCTCCATCAAATATGTTTTATTTTGGCAATCACACAAGGCGCAAGAGAAGAGTTAAGTGATCAATAGAAGAGTAAGAGTGAAACTGATGGAATAATTGGGTGAATTAATGATGGAATATGTACAAAACAAACTGAAGCTTTCGGACAAGTCAACTAGAAAATTGCATGGGAAATCAGCAGATATCTAGTGGCGCATGCAGCTTGAGGCATGGTTTTTTGAGGGCGCTCTCTGTAGTTATAGGAACAGATTGATTATAAAGAGGGGGTGGTTTTTTCAGCAGATGAACGGGAGAGAGGGGAGCAATGCTGATCAATGGATATTCATTGGCATATTTGGAAGGCACAGATTCTAAGGAAGGGGCTGCATCTTCTATTCGCTGAGTGCATCTGAAGAGAGTGAGGACGTACAAATTATTGCTTACCATCAAACATTCGGTGGGAAGAAAGGGCGCTGTCAGAGGAGGTTGCTGAAGTGGCTGCAGGAGATATGGAGGCGCATATGAACCAAAAGAAAAGAGCAGGCGAACTTGTGGGCATCTTGGATGATTTTCATCAAGGCATCGTTCTATTTGTATGTCTCTCTTCGACTGCGTGTGCTGCTGGTTGGCATAGATTAGAGGACTGCTGTTAATTGTTTGCAAGCTTTTAAGCATGTCCCTTGTGCGAGTCCTCCATTGTTGTGAGTATTTGAATCTACGTATTTTCTTGTGCACTTCAGTAGGGCAAAGAAACTTTTGCTATCGAGTGCATTGCATGTCAACAAAGTTTATGTTTATAAGCATAGAAAGGTTTCTCCATCGTTCTGAGATAGTATGTTCCTTATTTTTGAGCTCTATCTAGCTTTCCATATGTGGGTAGTAACTGAATGAACCTCAATTTTAATTCAGAAAGGTCATTTTCTTTTTTTATCTTTATTGCATATAAGTATGTTGAAGTACGTTCAGGATGGCGCTTCATACATTTGCTTTCATTTATCTGGAGCATAAATACGCATCTTTCAAAATCTTAAATGTACAATTATGTCGTATTGGTTGGACCGGTTGAGGTATACTTTTAATCGCAATCTTGCTGTTTTAATTTGATCCAATGCGTTCAAAGGCAATGTGTTTAACTCTATTCCCATCCTTGGATTTTAGTATTTAATTTAGTTAAGGCACACAATTACAAGTTATACTTTTGTCCTCCGAGAAATAAACTGGATGTTACTTTCCATTGTCTTGTCAAAGATTTTTCTTAATGGTTTTACTCAAAATGATTGGCATACAGATGTTTTCACGCCAAAATACAAAGATGATGTTAATCTGATTGGCGCACTAGTTTTACTTTATGTTTCCACTATTTTTCTTCCATTACATTTTAAGTCTTTCAACTGAGTTACTCTTTCTAAGTGTTTTCTCTTGTTGCCTTGAGCTATAGCTTAACAGATGCAATATAACAAAAAACTTGAGTGCTACATGGGAACGGCTTCCTTTCCTCAGGCTTTGGTTGTTAAGGGTTGTTACTTCTCATTTATAATTTCTACTGATTGTCACTGTGAAACTATGGCCCCATATTTGCATACATTGGGTGTTCGAGATTGACATCTACAGTGAGTGAATGATGAGATTTACAGATAGCAGCATTTTTTTCAATAGAAAGGTTCACGTGCAACATGCTCTATTGAAACAGTTGTATGCAATTTGTTTATTTGCATTGCAATTTGTTTATTTGCATTCAACTTTCAACATTTGCACAGTAATAGAAAAAAAAGATTATTTATGAGAACTCTGGAAATGATAGTGCCATGGCTTCAGAAGTGAATGACATCCCTTTGGAAAAAAAATGATTTTCTAATGCTTTGCCTTAAACTTTGTATTCACAGTTTTTTTTATGGGATAAGATTTATGATATTTCATTGATACAGAAGGAGTAGTTCTCTCTAGAAATGGAACTATAAATCCTAAACAATCAGGAGATCTTTTATAGTTGTCTTCGATTCCATTTTTGAGCATGTGCATGCAGGTTGTCTCTGGACTGTAACTCGAATTATTAGGGATGGGATGATATTCGTGAAGTAGTGGTGATCCAACTTTGCATTTTTCTTACTCTTTGTCAAATGTAGTGTGAAGAGTTCGTGAGTCTTTATTCCTAAAGCATAAATCGTTGAACTCTATTTTAATATATATAAAAACTATTATATAAGGAGAAAACACATCAAGATTGTCAAAGCTAAAGGCATAAATCATTGAACTCTATTACTTATATTGAGGATTGGAATTTGAGACTTGCATAAGCAGTTATACATTCCACGTACTTGAAACCATGGGATTGCAAGATTTGAACAAGCTTTATGTTCTCGAATGTTGCTAATCATCCTCTCCTAACTAATTGTAAACAAGTCATGAGAATATGATAAAGTTCATAAAGTTTCTTTTTGGATCTATTCTCTCTGAAATTCCGTTGAGTTATTAATATGCTCTTTGAATCTCTCATTACCTGAGTTTGCAGAAAGCACCCGGCGTGCGTCGTATTTCCAGCGGTTGGCTTGATCCACCGACTGTCGTTTTTGCTCCAACATTTTGAACCCGACGTGAAAAAACGGCCTTGCAGCTCAGGTATAAATTTTTAAATTCTGCTTGCATGTGCATACATTATATGGACAGGTTGAAGTGTAGAAGCTTCTTCATCTATGGGAGCAGTGGCTTTGTCTTTAGAACCTTGCACTCTTCTAGGTGTTGAGGGCTGTTCCCCAGGGAACTGAGCGCCTCCACGAAGAGTGGCAAGTAGCTATCCTCATCTCGTCACCCCTCTCATCAACATTAGAAGCAGGAACGTTTGCACATTCATCCATTAGCAATTGATGTATTAGATTTTGATCCTATTAAAAATTGTATAAATTTACACACAGTCACTCTTTGAGCCTCTTCTTCGATTCAGATTGCAAGTATTGATCTATTCTCTAATACTTCTTTTTTCTCAAATATCAATGGGTAAAAAGAAAGCAGTTAATTTAAACACACATAAAACGAACTCTACTATGGAGGGCTTAATTAAGAATGCAAATTTGGGACTTGAAGCGCAAGTCAAAGATTTAGAGGATAAGCTAAACTCATCAAATCAAGCTAAATTTAAAGAAGTATTTCTGTTAATTGACAAGTTAAGTGAATTTTCTAATTCAAATAATGTGATGTGTGGAATTTTACAAGAAATTGCTAAAAAATTAAAGAGCCAAATAGATGATTTGACCAAAAAAGTCAATGAACTCCCTAAATGCAAGTGCAAACATAACATGAAACTCAAAGTTTATCTCTAAAGCTACCTAATGAAACCCATATGAATGAGTATAGGAGATTCACCTATAGGGCTATGAATAGGAAAGTGTTGGCAGTCAAGGAACTGAAGGACTCACAAGACAAGGAAGTCAACGAAGGGAGTCAGAGCGAAGAGAAGGTACAAGCAGACAGAGTAGTCAAAGAAGATCGGGCAAGTAGGCCATTATTTTTTTAGGAAGCTAAAGCATATCAAAGAGGTGGACACATAAGGAGAAGGAGCAAGTAGGAAATTTGAAGATGTGTATGTCAAATCGTTAGAGGAAATCCCTACAAAAATAGTGATTTTCATCACTAAAAGCCATTGTAAATACCATTTCATATTTTTGTAGCTCCATTTTGTGCAAGCCAATGAGTCCTTGAGCTTGAGGAGCATTAGAAGTAGCTACCTACCAGTTTTCATAATTTTTAGACTCCATTTGAGCCTTCAAATGGGGCCTAGAACCTAAATTTTAACTAGGCTGGACACTAGGTCTGGACACGGCCAAAAACTAGTCAAAAACTATAAATAGAGCTAGAAAGCTCATTTTTGAGTTAGCTTGTAGTTGATTTGAACTTGTATGAGCTTTTTGAAAGTAATCTAAAGAACTCCATTGCTTCTCACTCTTTGTCTTGCCTTGTGTGCGCGTGTGTGTGTATGTGTGTGCATGTTAGTGTGCTTCGCACTCACGCACTTGTGCCTTCACTTGCTCGAGGTCATCATACCATCCTCACGTCTTCCCGGATCGACATTAAAGGAGGTGCTACTCATCACTGAGCTACACCAAATTTTGGCACCGTTGCCGGGGACCGAGCTTTGAGGACGAGCGTGTGATGATAAGATGTAGATTTGAGACGTTGGCATTGTAGGTAATTTCTTTACTCTTCTTTATTTTTCTCTTTCTTACTTCATCATCATCATCACCATCATCATCCTCACCACCTCCCACCTCCATCTCCACCATCGCGAAAAATTTCAGTTTTTGAGCATATCACCTTCTTCCTTCCATGTCCCTCATTTCACTTGTGAGTGAGAGCGAAAGAGAGAATCGTGTGCATTGCTTTTTGCCTGCTTTCTGAGTGATCTTGCAGGTACAGCTGTATCATCCCCTCCAGCACGCTGCACGGGTACGGACGAACTCAGAACTATCTCTGTGTCGCAGACCTTTGTCGATCGCGATCGATAGAAAATTTCGCCTTTTGCTAAAACAAAGTACACCACCATGACATGCACAAGGAGCACATTCCAAATCACTAGAAAAAACTAAAAAATTTCATGTTTTTCTGTCAGTCCCGATTGACATCGTCGATTGCGACCGACGGCCACGATCGACAGATTCTGTCGATCGCGACCGACAAAGATGACTAACTGACCCTGTCAATCGCGATTGACACCATCGATCGAGATCGACAGCCACGACCGACACCTCTATCGATCGCGATTGACACTGTCGATCGCGACCGACTGAATTTTGACGATTGACTGAAATTCTCGTGTTGCCACATGTCCATCGTGACGGACACATCCCCGATCGACTGAAATTACGGCAAAAATCCCGGAAAACATGTCGATCGCGATTGACACCATCGATCGCGATTGACAGGACCCACGACTGACTCTGTCGATCACGATTGACACTGTCAATCACAACTGACATGTCGATCGTGATTGACAGGCCCGACGGACACCTCTGTCAATCGCGATTGACAGGCTTTTTCGGCCAAATTTCTAGGGTTTTTAATACAAAGTTTTGGGGTAATTTTTGGCATACTTATCAGCCAATTAGTGATTTGTGAGGTCCCTACAAGTGTGTTTTGAGAAAAATATTGGGATTTGTCAGCCTGTTTGAGCCCTGTTTTAACCCCAAAACCCTGAACTACCATAGCTTCCTCATACGAAATTCGTTTGCTGTGATTCTTGTCTTGTTGGAAAGCTCATGGGGAGTACAACCAAAACTTCCACTGGTTACGGTAAAATTAATATCAGGATTATTAGATAGGGTATTTTGAAGTTGACCATACCCTGGGGTAGGAAAACTGAAGGATCCTTGGGATTGTTTTCCATAAAGGCAAAGGGAAATTTGGTCTGTGAATTACATGCATGAAAGTGACCTGTCTGTCATTTGAATTGAAGTCTTGAACTAACTTTGGGACTTTTACAGGTCCACTGAGAGCACTTGAGGGCATCCAAGCAAGGGTGATTTGCAAGCTTGAGAACCGGGTTCTTGAGCACCAAGGGCAAGGGAGCAGCAAGCGAGGTTGGAATACTCTCATCTCCCACTGTCAATTCCTAGCTTAGGCTAAGTACGAATAGTGCTAGAAGTAAGTCAGGGCGACGATAGGCATTTATCAAGTTGAAGACTACCTAAATACTCAAGTTCAAGCTAACAACATAATCCTTGTATGGTCGATAACTTTAAAGGAAAAGACTTAACGTGGAACGATCAACTTCAAGTGCGGAAATTAACTCAAGTATTCCTGACGATGTGGTATCAGATAAGATCATAACCACAATAATCGACTAAAAAGAATCAAGTAACTGATACAAAAGAACTCAGCAACGAGGTTGTACTTGGGTAAAATTGGGGATTGCTCAATAAAGCATATGAACCTTAGATCAGGACGATATCTAGGGAGGGATAGACAAAGTCTTAGGTCTTCAGAGGCTAGTGTTAATCACACTGCTAGGTCTTGGGCCCAGCAGTTGAGCCATTATTCGCACTAACCTAGCTCTGAAACTAGTGAGTCAAAGATGTCCAATGGTATGGAGAGACCTACAAGAAGTTCAGGTGTGCCATACTTGTATAGGGTGGAAGGCCCCTACAAGACTCAACTAGAATACCTTAGGACCAACCGATTAGGTGCTAGCATTTATGAGGATGGCCTAGGAAGGTCTGTGGTACAGATCAAAAACCCAGATCAATCCATTGGACTGGAACACCCAGCAGTCAAGTTTGAAAACGGAGCTTACTTGGACAAAGAAGGAACCATATACGAGGTCACTAGTCACCCAGAAAGGACAGATGAATTCGGGAATGTGATCCCTGAGACGGACATAGGTGACCTAGAGCAAGGGAACATAGGAGGAGAGCCGAGGACCCCTCAAGGAAAATCTGTTCTTACTAGAATCCTCATTCCCAGTGGGTTCCCCAGGACAATAAGAGCATAGATCTACTCCTGAACCAAGAGATTGATGAAGCCTTTTGGAGGTATAAATCTAATCAGCCAAATGAGGTAGGAACAATCATGATATATGAGTTCAAGGATCCTGATAGCCCAGGCAGAGTGACCTACTTAGATCACACCTCAGAGAGGATCTTTGTGGTTACAGAAAATGATAGGCATGCTTACACTTGGAAAGGTGAATTTATTTTCCCCCAACCAAGATCGAATGTGTCCTTTGGTCACCCAGGAGCTGGAACATCCCAAGCTCATGGAGCTCAAAAAGACAGACATAGAGATAGACCTAAGGTAAGCTTTGCCAACCCAGTGGGAAGAGAAAGAACGAGAACGGAAAAAAATAGAGCAGAACCTGAGGGACTTAGAGTCCCAAGGAACCAAAGGAATGCGGATGAATTCCCTCTACCAAGGCCTAGAGAGCACACTAGAACATTGAGGCCTACAGAGTTGGTTAAGTCCATGAAGAACTACTTCGATGGCACAGGAGACCCATATGATCATGTGGCTGAGTTTAGGCAAGTCTTGAGAGCTAAACAAGTTGAGGACCTATTCACGCAATATAATGCCTTTGGTCTAACCCTTAGGAACACAGCCCTTACGTGGTTTCAACCATTGAATGAGAGACAGTTCAGGAGCATAGACTAACTCTTAGAGGCTTTCATCATTGAATTCTCTAAAAGTGGCATAAGGCATAATACTTCCTCATTGATACATAGCTTCAAGCAGACCCCTCAGGAGACCGTGAGACTTGCAGGAAGAAGATTTAAACAATATCTTGAGAGATGCCCTGTTCCTGAGTTACCCACACCAGCCAAACAAGTGGCTTTATTCTTGGATGGATTGCTAAGTACCAAATTGAGGTCATATGTGTACTTGAAGGACCCTAGGACCATTGAAGAGTGTGTACGCATGTGCAATGACATAGAGGATAACCTAGGGGAAGAGTTAGAGCTTTCCAAAATCTATAAAGATTCAGATAGCACCTCTAGCTTTTCTTCCTCGCAATCTTCATCTATTGAGGAACTCGCAGAAAAGGTAGCTCAAAAACTAGGTGTCTCTAGCAAACAAATTCCAAGATTTGCCCCAGTAAAGAGATGCTATACTTGCGGTGGTGACCACATGGCGAATGTATGTCCCATTATGGCTCAACCCCAAGTAAATCCTAGTAGCCAGTACTGCACCATAGAACGGAGGTACACCAATCACACCGCGCAAGATTGCCCCTACAATAAGCAAGCAGTTAGGCAGACGTACCCACAACCATACCCTCAACAAGGAAGATACCAAAACCAGTACCCATCGCAGCAGTATACTAGGCCTCAACCAACCTACCCACCACAATACCAAAACCAACAAAGGCCTCAACCTGTGTTAGCACAACAACCCCCTGCCCCAACTAATGTAATTCCGGTAAAGTATGCAGCTACAGAAGAGAATTTAAATAGGGCTATAGTGCCAGTAACACCATTGCTTTCAAAAAGTGATCCCCGTGACCATAGCTTTGATTCTACACATATTGATAGTCCCCAGGCTTACTACATGCAATCTCTTGAACATGGTGAGTCCTACTACAGTGAAGAACCAAGTGAACCTAGTTGGGAGCCAGAGTACACAAATGTAATGTACACAAACCCTAACTCTAGACCCCAACCTAGGCAGGTAAGACCCCCATTCCCTAGAGGACCATGCCATAGATGTCAGGGAGATCACCTCATTCGTGATTGCTTCTTACCTCCACCTACACAACCCCAGTCAGTGACAATTCAAGGCTTTTGCCAAGATTGTGGAAAGGAGCATCTCCTCCGAGATTGTCCAAAGAATCCCAATAATATGACAAAAATCACTCCTATCAATGTTGTTGGGTTAGTAGTAGACTCTACAGGAAGTGTGACGTCCACTGCACCAGTACAGGTAGTCACTAGAGCGCAGACATTGCAGCAAAACCAAGGGGTAGGCCAGGAAAAGAGCTCAGAGGCTAGTGAAACTGAGAGCATAACCAAGAAGAGAACTAGAGCCTGGAGAGATAGTAGAGAAAGAATGAGGAGGCAATGGGCTAAGAAAATGAGTGAACTCAAGGAAAGCCTGAGAGAAACAAAAGCCAGGATAGTTGAACTTACATCTCAAACTCCCTCTTACACTACTTCATCACCACCATTCCCATCTCCATCTGACCCACCACCTTCCAACCCGCCTCATGCTACTCCACCACCCCCTAGAGTAGGATCAATGCTAGCCGATCCCACTCCGGAGGATCTAAATATGATGTTCAAAGCATATCAGGCCAGAATCCAAGAAGGGCCGAATGTAATCAATCATGAAAAGTGTTACCCGAGAGCAGAACTAGAGCTTGAACGAACCAAAATCTGTGCTAAGATGGTGGAATTGTCTCAAACCATGTTTGAAGCCAGTCGCCTCTTTAACATCTCTAGTTCAGCTAAGACGCAATTGCACTTTGATGGACTGCTAGAAAGATTGGAGAGGTTAATTGCACAATCAGAAAAGGAACCCACCCCTCCAAGTAAGGGCAAGGCAAGTATGAGGGCAAGCCTTCCTGCCCAGGAAGCCTATGTGCCTAACTCTACGGAGCCAGACACTTCTTCTTCTATGAATCGGTTCACACCAGAATTCCTACGAGAGATTCAAGAAGACAAATGGGCTAAAGAAAGTGAAGTCCCTCCTCCCATTGAACTTGTGGATGATGCACACGACCAATTCCCACAAGACATCCCATCCATTTATGAAGAGCAGGAGAGCACTCAGTCTCAAGAGAGATTAGACTTTGAGTCTAATTCTTTACATGAATTACCCCACTTCATAGGCCCATGGGAAGCTAAGTCCACTTGTATGAGAGCACCCACAGTCATGGTAAGAAACGAAGACTCGGTCATACCTAGGAACATAGAGGTAGTGAAAAACACTAAAGTGCAGTGTAACCTCACTTTAGAAGAGCTACTCAAAGTAAGGCCAGAACTATGGAAACATGTAGCCAAACAAGTACGAGAGATAGCAAAACCTCGTTCCTAGGTTGGATCTCATCGCACAGTGCCAGAGATACCTTTGGACAAGATAGGAGACATGAGTGAAGGGGAAGAAGGAAACACTTATCTTCCCATCACCCATCAAGGATACACAACCAAGGCAATTCTGGACTCTGGTGCAGGAGTTGCAATTGCTACCACTTCCCTATGGAAGCGTTGGGGCAAGCCAACACTCAGGCCCACGAGGATGAAATTGCAGATGGCTAATGGTCACATAGAGAGACCCCTAGGTTTATTAGAAGTAATAACTCTCAATACATGTGGTATAGAGTTTGAGCACACGTTTGCTATCTATGATTTTAGCAAGAACCATGCCTATGAGATGATTTTGGGAAGACCATTTATGCGCCAGTTACAAGTGGTACAAGATTGGGGAACCAATTCCTTGTATTTGCAACACCTAGGTGTCACGACCAAAGTGAATCTCAAAGATTACTCTCATAGAGATGTCCCTCCTATACAATGGAATCCTATTCATAGAGCCAAAGATGATACAGAGTCTATGCACTCCATGGGATCAGGATCCTCATGGATGCATGAAGACACTCACTTATGGATGTGTAAAGTGGCAGTGGAAGAAGAGAAGAGAGAAAAGGCCAGAGAGATAGGTGCAAAAGAAACCCATAGATCCATTCAAGACCCAGCCTATGCACCTATATTATTTCCTGATGAAGAATTTGAAACCCACGGCTGGGCAGAGATCCTAGCAACCATGGATGTAGCCATCAACGAAGGACAATGGACACCCCACTGTGATGAGGATGGCTATGACATTTCATTTTTATCCATAGAGCCAATCATGGGAGATGCAGTTTTAGAAGAGTGCGAACCTAGCCCTGATGCATTTGAGGATGCAAGTGACTCCGATCTAGAGTCAATCATTATGGACCCACCTTTTGCATCAGATGAAGTATACTTCTATGAAGTAGAATTCCAACCTCAGAGACACGAAGAGATAACAAACGGTGTACGATTAACCACACAAGTGACTGCTAATAATGATAGCAAGAAACGGAAGAAGAAAGAAGTTCCCTCGGAGGAAGAAGAATCTTTGTTTGAGGTCCCGGAAAACTTTAAAAAGTATGAGATAGACGATAGGAGAGTCATGATAAGAATGCCTAAACGAGAGGCACAATCAGGAGAGGCCTATGATAACAAAGAAATCACCAAAAAAATAGTGGTAGCCCTAGAAGAAGGAGAGGAGAGATGCACTTACATAGGACATGACCTAACAGAGGAAGAAGAGCATGCGCTAATAGCCTTGCTTAGAGAATACAGAGATGTATTTGCTTGGAGCTACAAGGATTTGAAGAGTGTTGACCCAGACATATGCTCACACACTATCCCCATGACCCCAGATGCCAAACCCTCTAAGCAAAAGCCATACACATACAATGATAATTATGCTGCCAAGATCAAAGAAGAGATAGATCGTCTGGTAGAATCTGGATTTATCTATGAAATTGAGCACACTGAGTGGGTATCCCCCATTGTAGTTGTGCCCAAGAAGAATGGAAAGCTACGTGTGTGCATTAACTTGAAGAAGATTAATGCAGCCACAATTCGAGATAACTATCCACTTCCAATTACCGAGCATCTATTAGAAAGGGTAGCAGGCAAGGAAGTCTAGAGCTTCCTTGATGGATTTTCGGGCTACAATCAGGTAGCCATTGCTCCGGAAGACCAGCATAAAACAGCTTTTGCCACAGAATGGGGCATATTTGCCTTTCGAGTAATGCCATTTGGGCTTACCAATGCTCCTGCAACCTTACAAAGATTGATGTGTCAGGTGTTTAAAGAGTTACTGAGGAAGTGTTTAGAGGTCTATGTTGATGATCTCTGCGCTCATTCCAACATTAGACAAACACACATACCTGAGCTCAAGCAAATCTTTGACAAATGTAGAGAATATCAAGTCTGCTTGAACCCAGAAAAGTGTGTTTTCATGGTCAGGTAAGGCAAGATTCTAGGACACATAGTGTCAAAGAACGGCATATCCACTGATGAAGAGAAGGTAAGAGCCATCGCAGAGCTACCTAGGCCAAAGAATGTCAAGGAAGTACAAGCTTTGATGGGGCATTGTAGTTATTACTGACGGTTTATACACATGTATGCCATCATAGCAAAGCCTCTGTATGGACTTTTGACTAACTTCGAGTGGACCGATGAATGTGAAAACTCTTTCAACGAACTCAAAAGGAGATTGTGTTCAGCACCAATCTTGACCACACCAGATTGGAATAAGCCCTTTCATGTTCACGTGGATGCATCCAATTATGCTATTGGATGTGTACTTGCACAACCTACTGGTGAAGGTAATATGGATCTTCCCATTGCCTATGCTAGTAGACAGCTAAATGCTGTTGAATGGAATTATACCACTACTGAGAGAGAAGGCTTAGGCATGGTGTATGCAGTTAAGAAGTTTAGACACTATTTTCTTGCAAATAAGTTTAAATTTTTTACTGACCATCAAGCATTGTTATATCTCGTGAACAAGCCATGCAATACAGGTAGATTGGTAAGATGGTTCCTCTTACTAATGGAATATGACTTTGAGGTTGTGGTGAGGAAAGGCAAGACTCACTTGAGAGCAGACCACCTCTCTAGGCTCACATCTGGAGAAGCCCCATAGGGAGTATCAGATGACCTCCCTGACGCTTACTTGTTTAACTTAGAAGTTGTGCCTCAGTGGGCTAAGCCATTAGTGCCAGTATTGACATACGGGCCTAATCACCCAGTCATAAACACTAAAGATAGAGAGGTAGTAAAGGCCCAAAAGTACCACATCATGGCAGGAGGTATGTACAAACAGACAGATCAAGGTATATTAGCCTGTTGTGTGGAAGAGGATGAGTACGCAAAATGGTTGCAATTAGCACATGTAGGTGCATTAGAGCAACACTACTCAAGGCAACGGACCTTACAGACTCTAAGGAGACTAGGAGTGCATTGGCTGACTATGGAGGCTGATGTCCATAAGTTGTGCAAGGAATGCCCTATCTGCTGCACTAAACTACCTGTGGAACATGCCACTCTCTATCCAGTGTCCATAGTGCTAGATTGGAGTGAACCACTAGTAGCCTTCCTGAGGACGAAAACATTCCCTCAAGATATGACAATAGCCAGACAAAGAAGTTTATAACAAGAAGCCCTAGACTACTCACTCATTGCTGATAGTCTATACAAGCGTGGTAAAGATGGTTACCTGAGACTATGTGTCCATGAGAGCGAATATCTCAAGATCTTGGAAGCGGCTCACCAAGGTGTAGCAAGAGGACATTTTGGACCAGATCGGGTGATCAAGGCCATACTATTTGCGGGCTTCTGGTGGCCGACCCTTCACATGGATGCACATGCCTATGTGAAATGGTGTGATGTTTGTCAGAGAACTCAGTATCCTATACGCAAGGATGAGATGCCTTTGAAACCTATGATGGGTGGAGGAGCATTCTCTAAGTGGGGAATAGACTTTGTAGGTCCTACTAACCCCCCAGCTAAGGGTTCACATGTTGAATACATTATTGTGGCCACGGATTATCTAAACAAGTGGGTAGAAGTGAAGGCTACCACGAAGAACGATGCGCAAACTACAGCCAAGTTCTTATTTGAGAATGTGTTCACTAGATACGGGCTACCCATAGAGCTGGTAAGTGATAGAGGCACTCACTTCTTGAATGAAGTTATTGAAAATATGCTCCAAGAGTTCTTGGTTGTACACAAGAAGTCTGCTCCCTATCATCCACAAGCTAATGGGCAAGCCGAAAGCACAAATAAAATTCTGTGCAATGTGTTGACCAAACTAGTGAATAATAAATGCTCTGATTGGGACAAACAGCTACACCATGCTGTTTGGGCATACCGAGTTGCCTGTAAAACGGTACTCCAAGCCACCCCCTTTAAGATGGTATTTGGCCAAAATGCAGTACTACCGTTGGACTTCTTGATACCTACATTAAAAATAGCACAAGGGCATCAATGGACGGGTCATGAACTCTCCTCTAGACTCTTTGACCTTGAACGGTTAGGAGAAACAAGATTGAGGGCGGTGTCGTAGAGGGGTGTGAAGGGAGGCTGACGTTCATCTAGAAGATTCACGCTAACCTAACCGTGTGACTGCACGCAGGGTGCTTCTAAGTATGCCTAGGGCCTTTGGTTGATTTTTCAGTTTAGGTGTGATAAAAACCTATATGTTTCTAATATATGGGAGTGTAAATTAAGAACTAATTATTTAGACTAAGGATCGTAAGGACGAGCGTTTCTATAATGTTCTATAGCTTCTAATTGATAAGACATAACTAAGTTCTCGTTTGTAATTTTATCTTTAACAAAGTCAACTTCTTCGTTCTCAATTTGATTTGAGTTAGGTTTTCTAAATAAATTAGGTGGGAATAAGTCTTTCTTGTCCTCCGGTTCTGGCAAAACTATGGTAATTATGGGTAAAATTCTAGAAAGAAGACGATCGTAATCTAACGTGTGTAAAGTTTCGTTAACTACTTTATTTTTAATAATTTCAACTTCTATATTTTCGTTATTATTTGAACTATCAATTGAAGACGGAAGCAATGTTCCTATTATTAAGTTTTCTAATTCTCGATTCTTAATATCAGAATCGTTTGTAGATACTAGTTTAGAACTACTTGTAGATCCTATCTCTTTAGACATACGAAATAAAAAAGTAAAGATCTCAATTAATTTTCAGTGAAACAGTATGAAGAATTTCAAAATCAATCTTATTTAAGCCTATACAAATCTTTAATTATATCGAAAAGTGGAAGTGCTAGAAATCTTTTAGGATTTAAGCCTATACAATAGCTTATCTTAAGTGCTAATACAATTCTCTTAATAGATAATCCTATACAACTTAATAAACAATCTTCAAATATCGTAATTTTGTGATCTTGAAATCTCGTATGCTTGTGTTCTCGTATGCTCCTTTGTAATCTCTTCAATGATCTGCAGCGAAGATCATTAGGTTTCTCATTGAGCAATAGTTCTATTTTATAGGCTTCAGATTAGTATGCGCACCACTCAACTTGCCATGCACACAATTAGTTACTTATCATGCATTCCACATATACTCATAGTTTAACAGCCACGTTCATGCATAATAACGAGTGCATTTGTTTTGTTTAATATTAAATAAATATAACATGACTTAACTATGTAACTCTATAAACTAATGAATATAACATTATATATATCCTAAAATATATAGTGAAACTAATATATATAATATAGCATTGCTATAAATATCAATTTAATTCATTTATTAATTAAACAATTTTCTATAATCAAAATACATATATAATTATACAGAAATATTCACATATACTTATCTAGTTATTAAAGTTTAATCATTTATACTTTTAAACTTATAATACATATATTCATATTATAGAATAACATCTAACATTATAGAAATGTACATATCTAATATTTATATATTGATACTATAAAAGTTAAAACATTCTATACCCATTCATATAGTTATAGAGGCATGGATGATCACATTCTCTTTCTTATTCATAAACTTTAATAGGCATACACTTAGGGTTAAAATCTTATATTACAGACATGAAGAGTTCCTACAGTTACATATAAACAAGCACTTAATCTTATTCTTCATATTAGGGTTTTCTTGAGTTTTTTAAATAAGTAAACATATAGGGTTTAAATCACTTATAATGTAGGGTGCTAGACCTTTTCTTAAGGAATACATTCACATAAATGAATTTAACTTTAAAGCTAAGATATATTCTCAACAACATGAAAGTTCATATGCATAAATATAAACATTAGAATTAACAAACATTATCATACATTCTTACCTATTCTGTTGCATCTACATACATACACAAATATGTCTTTAACTAATAGAGATGAGGTCTTCTCTTAATTCAGCTCTTCTTGTTTTTGTTATCTGCAGGTACTCAAAAGAAAAACATTAGTCATTTTAAACCAATGCATTATAAAAAAATATGAGAGAGATATCACTTAACTGGCTCTAAAGCAAATTATTTTTATTTTTCCATATGACAATTCGAGTGAGGAAATCCTTCCGACATCTGCCCCCACCAAACCTGCACATCGCCCTCGATGGGCCAACCTGCAGTTCAATAGGAAAGCAGTATCAAATTCTTTCGAAAAATATTTCTTGAATTATTTTCAAACTTATATGAAATATGCTCCTAAAGGTAAGTACATCTTCTGATAGTTAAGAAAAACCTTTTAAAATTATGCAAACTTGAATCATAAACGTTTTCGTTCAATGCATGAAATTGAAAACAAGTTTTAGAAAGTCCCATAGAAATCAATCAGACAGTTGTGGTACCTGCTCTTCTATTAACCCGTTCAAAAGTAATAAATATTTTATATAAATGGTCTATCCCTCATTCCCTAGCCATTTGCCATAAGATGCATCTAACTAATTCCTCTATAGCATAAATCCGCCTCATATTGCCCGTATAGAATTTCAGAAGTGGTTTCGAGACCACAACTGAATCATGATAACTTTTTTCTTTTCTTTTCTTTTCTTTCTTTTTCTTTTTATTTTTTTTTATGTTCTTTTTCTCATCTTGCAGTAGCCATTAATATACTGCTTGATGTTCTCATTTTTCTCTTTTCTTAATTTTTCTTCGCAACTTTTTTGTTTAAGGGGAAAGGCTTAACCCCTAATCAGAGCAGAGGTTCTAGAGGAATGCTATAGTGGGAACTAGGATCTCATTAGCAATATGGGTTGGAAGTTAAGGTAGCCTACCTATATAAAATAAATTTACTTCTACTAGGAGTCGCAAGTCAAGTGTTCCCTCTCCTATCCTTATGAAAGCCATAGGGTCTCTAATTCTTATCCTCTCTTCATGCACATCCCTACTTCAGTTTTAAATTCATTGTTTCATAATTAAAAAAAAAAATTCCTTTCCTATCAAAAAGATGTACATATCTACACATGAAATGCATCAATAAAAATCATATTAGCAACTACAAAATAAGTAAAGTTTAGAACTCTTTCACCTGATCATTTTTATTCTTCTTCATCGTCGTCCTCCAAGAAGTCTTCGTCCAATTGAAATTTACTGCTTTCTCTTCTTCTAAAGAGCTTGATTCTTTTCCTTGCAATCAAATTCTTTAGCATAGAACCATCAAATTCACGTAATTTATATGTACTTGTTTCATAAACTGAAACAACAACATAAGGTCCGAACCAACGTTTAGTTAGTTTCCGACGTGCATCGTATTGAGTATCAAATGTACTATCATATACAAGCACCCAGTCACCACTTTCTATTGGTTGCGGTCTTAGTCTATGTTTCTTATCAAAATATAATTTATTTTTCAATCTAGATGTTTTTAATTTTTTTATTGCTTCTTTAAGATTTTCATTTCCTTGTTTTAATTGCTTAATTCTAAATGCTAATAAGTCCTCTCTTGAAATGTTATCTTTCCAACCTAAATTCATCCAATTAATTATCTGAGTATGAATGGGAAATAATGGTTTCTGACAATACATGAGTTCAGCCGGCATAAAACCAGTTGTTCTCGTGTACATCATGCGATCAGCCCAAAGGGCAAATGGAAGATATTTTGGCCATTGACTAATATCTCCGTGGCAAGCTTTAGAAATAGCCTTCACTATGGAAGGATGCCCTCGTTCAATTTTACCATTCGCTTCTAGGTTATAGGCAGTCGTAAGAGACAATCAAATTCCATGTTGTGCAAAGAATTCTCTCGCCTCTCTCGCATCTAACTCACCTCTATCCGCTACTACTTTTTCTATATATCCAAATCTGGATAATACTTCTTCCAAAAGGAATACGCATATATTATAAGTAGTATTGGAACAAAGCGCTCTACCTTCGACGTGATTTGTCAAATCCTCTCGCGCAAGAACGATGTATCTCATACCATCACTGCTTTTAGGCATGGTCACAAGGTCAACTACCCACTTGTAATGAATACAAGGTGGATAGGTCAGGTGAAGGGGATCTCTATGCTTGACAAAGGAGTGTAACTGGCACGTACTACAAGTGCTCACAAATTCTTTAATAGTTACATACATCCTCGGCCACCATTAGCTTTCCCTAATCTTTTCATACGTAGCTACAAAGCCTTTATGACCAGCCCAAAGGCTTTCGTGCATCTCTTGCATAACTTGCACTTGAAAGACCTTCAAACCTAGTACTCTTTGAGGGTTTTGAACCTTTCCTCTAGCATGTCTCCAAAGATATCCATATTTCAAGAAGAAGTTGAAAGACTTCTTCCTGATGTTCCAAAATTGATTTGAAGACCAGCTTGGGGAAGGCTCAAATGAACTCAGATAGTTTCCTATATCTCGCCACTCTCCTTCATAATCGCACTCTCTAAATCTTTCATATGTATAGGTAGATGTTTTATAATTTATTAAATTAATATGATTATTTAATGCTTCAATATCATTGTCAAATTTTGCTCTTGAAAGCATATCAACGACAGTGTTATGTTTACCGGCTATATGAACAAAAGCAGGATTAATGAATTTAATATAGGCTATCCATCGTAGCATAGCTATATTTGGAGATGAACAATTAGCTATTAAACCTATTAATGGAAGACAATCGGTCTCTACTATTACATTAGCTCCTATAAAGTATTCTTTATCTATTTTTAAAGCTGTAACTAATCCCCACAGTTCTCTTTTAATTTGCGGGTAATTATTTTGAGTATCATGAAGAATCTTTGCTCCAAAGCGAACTGCGTACCTTTGTTCCTTCTCATCATCCTGCCCAATGACCTAGCCTATACCAATAGGACTAGTGTCAACGGTTAGGATTACAGGCTTATTTCCTGTATAGTCAATACGTTTCAAAACAGGAGCATTGACAAGCAATTTCTTTAGACGCCTCATAGTTCTAGAATGCTCATCAGTCCAAAAGAATTTCTTTCTTTTTCTCAATAAATCATAAAGCGGATTCGCTACATGAGCAAAGTGGGGAATCCAAATGAGATAGAAAACACATGCACCTAGGAATCTCCTTACTTCACTTACATTGCGATATCTCTCAGAAATCCTACTAATGGCATCAACTTTTGCTGGATAGGGTCTACGACCATAATGGCCACATAAATGCCCAACTATTAGCACTTCATTAACACCAAAAGTTGATTTCTCTAGGGAGAAAGTTAGTCCAACCTCTTCAAATCTTTCAAATATCTTTTCACAATCTGAAATATGGCTAAAAACAAACTTCCTACAACCAGATGAATCTAAACTTTCATCCTTTTCTTTTTCCACACACCCCTTTATTGGAATATCATCAATAAAAGGCATCGTCACTTTTGGGATAAAGTCATGTAGGACCAGATTCATAGCATTCATCATGTGTGCCACAGAATTCGTTGCTCCTTGTGGTAAAGTACACATACGTACTAAACCCAAAGGAGTCTTCATCCTGGTCACATCTCGACTCTCAATTGCTAATTGAAACTGATCATACCCTGAATACAGGTCTCCCATTGAATAGATGGAGTGACTAGCAAATGCCTCGGCAAACTCATCTACAATGGGACCCGTTCCTACATTCCTAATAGTGACTTTATTCACAGGCTGTAAATCCTGAATAAAGCGTAGCTTCCCACTCTTTTTCGGTACCGTGAACCACCTATTAGAGTATGGTGCTGAGGATGTTTCCAAGATTCTCATGGCAATCTTCTCCTTTAACAGCCTCATTAGCTCAGGTAAATGAGCCTTTCGAACTGGAATCGGACGAAGATTCCAAGGAATATGCGGTACTATGAAAATAATCATCGGAGCTACTAACTTTGGGTCTGCACATCCTATCTCATGAGGGAACAAAGAAAAAGTTTTACCATGACGAACAATCATTTTGGTAAACTACTCTTTTTCAATTTGAGAAAGAAATTCATCTCCAAATTTAATAAACTTCTTACTCTCATCAGTAAATATGTGACCTATCTTAGATCGATCTCTAAGAATAGGATCTTTTGATACTCGACGAAGTATGTCATGACTATCTTTGGGTAAGGGTTGAGCTACAGGCTTTATTTTCTTTTCTATAGTTTTGTATTTAGTTTCTATGCTAACTTCATGTTCTAGGATAAATTCACTAATAATCTCATACTCTTGAATAGAATTAAGAATTATTAGATTTGATTTAAAATTTTCATGAAAAACACTTTCTAGCTCTTCTAATAGAGTAGAACTTTTTGATAGTTCAATTATACTTCGTCACTTAAAATTAATCCAGTTTTTCTGAAATATTTTTCAGTTTGGTTTCTAAATGTTTTTGTAAGATTTTCTTTAGTAATATAGTGTAAGCTAGTTGTAGGAGTACAAATTAAGCAATTTTCAAATTTATGTTCATTGATAGGCGAGACATCAAAACAACATCCACTATTGTCTCGCTCAATAGTGGAGTCTAGCAGAAATTTTGATCATAGTACGGTCCATATTCTCTTACAGTCAGTGGATCATCACATACATGACTGATCGAGTCAATAGGATGTCTTCTTAAGCTCTTTCTATTTCTAGTATGGTTTGGGCAAACCGTCATAACTTGCAAAGAATCTATCCCTGATTTGGATCGAATTCTTGCATACGCTGATCCATCATTCATTGCTTTAGTTTCCATCCTCATTTCAGCTATAAATGGCTATCCAAGAATCACTTCATATGAACAATTATCTTGAACAAAGAAGTGAAACTCTTCTCGAACACCACCTATCATAATAGGCACATTCGCACATGCACCCAACAAAATACCAGAGCCATTGTCAGCTGTTCTCATCCGCCAACCGTGCTCTTTATCAATTGGCCATCTAAATTTGTCAAAGAAATTTTTTGAAATCACGTTTAGCTCTGACCCTGAATCAATGAGAGCCAAAGCTAAACATGAATCTTTCTCATCTCCAATTCTAATTTTCACTTCTGGTGTGCCTCCTTCCCAGAAGATAGAATTGTATTTACTCTCACTCTTTAACATTTCTTCATCAGGTTGTATGGGTCCTAGAAAATTTCTATTTACACTACCCGTTGTAAATTCTTCATCATCCTCATAGTCACTTTCTCTTAATGTAACTGCATCATTCATAGCTAGGGTTTCTTCTGCCACGTCTTGCATGTCCTCGTCTTGTGGCAAAGGAAAGCGTCTTCTTCCAATAAGTCGAATAAAATTGTCCTTGAACTTTGGTTTCGCAATGGAAAACACTTGCTCAAGTGACATCGTTACTTGAATTTTTAGAAGAATGTCATTTAAAATCTCCCTAGCATCATTTTTCTTTTCAAGCTCAGAAATCCTAATAGCACGTGGAGCTCTTCTACCCTTCTTCTTTCCTTTCTCTTCATTTTGCTTTTGATCCTCTTTATTTTCAGGTTTAGAGGTTTCTTTTTCCACTTTCTTCTATTCTTCTTGGGGTTGAACATTTTCATCGGTCGGCTTTTTGCCTTCCTTTATCATTTTCCTTTTCTCTTCTTGAGATAAATTTGATTCATCAAACTAAACTTTTTTATCAATTTTCTTTTCATCTTCTCTCGTTTGTCTCCTAGTTATCCTCCTCTCACCTTCTTCTACATCATCCTGTTGATCTTTTCGTCTCCGTTTTTCCTCAACATTAGCAATGTGAGAAAAGACAGAAGATTGATCTACAGGAGATTTCCATGCGGTCTTGTACATTATCTCGTCTCTAGCTCGTACCAGTGCCTCTATTGAATATGGATTTTGGCTAGGCATTGAAGAAGGCCTATCCTCCACCGGCTCTAGTCTTGCAGCCGAAGTACTGGCAGTTGCATCTGAGACTGTTAAATTTTCGTAAAGCTTTTTCATTCCGCCTTTGCCCCAATTGACAGACAAAGGAAGACGTGAACTAAAATCACATAGTCTTCTATCTATTTCTACGACTAATTGATTCACCTTAGCACTTTTTAATTCTTCACAAGCAATTGATGCGTGATCCTGACTATCACACCAAACACAACCCTTCACACCAGTCCATCTTCTCTCATTATTTCTTTGAAAGGGTGGCTGTACAGCAAACTGAGGAGCTTGTTGAGAAGCAAACTGAGGAGCTTGTTGTGATGCTGGCTGAAAGACTGGTTGAGGTGGAACATACTGAGGCATAACTTGTTGATTAGGCAGAGCTTGCCCTGCACAACTACTGCTAGCCCGTGGATCATTAAAGCTCATAGAGTAAACTTGTTTATTTAAGTTAGCAACCTCTTTTGAAAGAGATGCTTGCATGTTCATGACATTTTCCATTTGTTTACATAGAATATCTAGTTGAAATTCTATGGGAGCTTTAGTAGCAGTTGTATTATTAGCCGTAGCCATAGTAGCAGGCATTGGCATGTCAACTTGCCTTATAGCAGAAGTCTCTCTTGGCTGAGAAGCATTAGGTCTAGAATATAAAATCGTTTGCCTTTGCTTCATTTGAGCAACAGCCTCTATCTCTTTTTTGACTTTCTCCCAGTCATCAGTTAGCCCATACCTTTTTCCTGGCTCCTCTATTCGTCTTTCAATTTCAGCCCTATCTTCTGGATTAAGTATCTTAAGAAAATATATAATTACATCTGGATTAATAGCATTTCTGTCATCTTCAGGAAGTTGAGCCAGACGTCTCATAAACTCACCATGAAGATGAGTTAAAGACTCATTGCTCTTAACAGTGTTTAACCACCGAAAAAACCTTCTCGACTGTGCTGGCTAAAATCCTCGAATAGAACATTTTATGAAGTTCCTTTCTAAATTCCTCCCAAGGTTTTTCAGCGTGTTCTTGTATAGATTCTAGAACTGAACTAGAAACTACACGTCCAAAGTATTTCACTAGCACATCTTCAGGTAATCCCTAGATTTGCACTTGTTCCTCAAATGCATTCAAGTATTCCGTAATGTTCAATCCAGTAAATTTTCCTTTTTCTTTTAGAATAGCTTGGACTGTACGTGTCCCTTGCTTTTCTATCATCATGTTCCTAAACATCTCCTCCATCTTGCGTTCTTGATAACGTTTCGAATAGAGAAGAAGTTCCCTAATAGCCGAATCTAATTGCTCTCTAAATTGTCTGAATCTATCACTAGTTGATAAAGCCAGGGATGGCTTTACCCTAGTCCTAGGCTTTACTAATTCTAATTTTCTCTTTTCAAAAATAATTTTGATTTCAAAAACCTAAATTTATCTCTTATATTCAAAAAAACCTAATAAAGTAGTTTTTTATAAATTTTCTTGATTTAAATCCTTTAGTTTAATATTAATTTTCTTAAAAAAAATAATTTCTTTGAAAAAATAAAAGCATTAACTATAAATCAAAAGTAACCTAAATTTAAACTATTTTTATGCTAAAAGCTTTCTTTTTTTTTAATGCAATGAAAATAAAGCAAACAATCTTTCTTTTTCAAAACTTAAAATCTTTTCTTTTTTATGATGAAAAAATAATGGCTTTTCCTAAAATGCAGATATTTAAATGCTTTAAGTAAAAATTATATTTCCTAGATACAAAAGAAAAATTCAAATATCTTTTTAATGCTAATATGAAAGTGCTTAGATCCTAGTGTAGATGAAAACAACTTTTCTTTTTAAGTGATGTGTGTAAACTAAAAATAAAGAACTTAAAATAAACACCTTACTTGATGATATCTTTGTTTTAAGTGAACGTTAAAATAATCTTAAACAAAAAACTAAAATGACCATGAATATATCATGATTCTCTTGAACGTTGAGGAGGGGGGTTTGAAACGACGAAGCTCCACCAATTGGAAATCCTTCTTCCACGGTTTTGTCACAGCTTTAATCTTCAATTTTTCTGCATACAAGAAGATAATGAAATTAGAGATTTAAACCAAAACTGAAAATGTAACATAAGTCCTAGGCACACTATCGTCACGTTTCACGTCGGGTTCACCAAAGCTGTCATAGAGGGGTGTGAAGGGAGGCTGATGTTCATCTAGAAAATTCGCGCTAACCTAACCGTGTGACTACACGCAGGGTGCTTCAAAGTATGCCTAAGGCCTTTGGTTGATTTTTCAGTTTAGGTGTGATAAAAACCTATATGTTTCTAATATATGGGAGTGTAAATTAAGAACTAATAATTTAGACTAAGGACCGTAAGGACGAGCGTTTCTATAATGTTCTATAGCTTTTAATTGATAAGACATAACTAAGTTCTCGTTTGTAATTTTATCTTTAACAAAGTCAACTTCTTCGTTCTCAATTTGATTTGAGTTAGGTTTTCTAACTAAATTAGGTGGGAATAAGTCTTTCTTGTCCTCCGGTTCTGGCAAAACTATGATAATTAAAGGTAAAATTCTAGAAAGAAGACGATCGTAATCTAACGTGTGTAAAGTTTTGTTAACTAGTTTATCTTTAATAATTTCAACTTCTATATTTTCGTTATTATTTGAACTATCAATTGAAGACGGAAGCAATGTTCCTATTATTAAGTTTTCTAATTCTTGATTCTTAATATCAGATTCATTTGTAGATACTAGTTTAGAACTACTTGTAGATCCTATCTCTTTAGACATACGAAATAAAAAATTAAAGATCTCAATTAATTTTCAGTGAAACAGTATGAAGAATTTCAAAATCAATCTTATTTAAGCCTATACAAATCTTTAATTATATCGAAAAGTGGAAGTGCTAGAAATCTTTTAGGATTTAAGCCTATACAATAGCTTATCTTAAGTGCTAATACAATTCTCTTAATAGATAATCCTATACAACTTAATAAACAATCTTCAAATATCGTAATTTTGTGATCTTGAAATCTCGTATGCTTGTGTTCTCGTATGCTCCTTTGTAATCTCTTCAATGATCTACAACGAAGATCATTAGGTTTCTCATTGAGTAATAGTTCTATTTTATAGGCTTCAGATTAGTATGCGCACCACTCAACTTGCCATGCACACAATTAGTTAGTTATCATGCATTCCACATATACTCATAGTTTAACAACCACGCTCATGCATAATAACGAGTGCATTTATTTTGTTTAATATTTAATAAATATAACATGACTTAACTATGTAACTCTATAAACTAATGAATATAACATTATATATATCCTAAAATATATAGTGAAACTAATATATATAATATAGCATTACTATAAATATCAATTTAATTCATTTATTAATTAAACAATTTTCTATAATTAAAATACGTATATAATTATATAGAAATATTCACATATACTTATCTAGTTATTAAAGTTTAATCATTTAACATTATAGAAATGTACATATCTAATATTTATATATTGATACTATAAAAGTTAAAACATTCTATACCCATTCATATAGTTATAGAGGCATGGATGATCACATTCTCTTTCTTACATACATGAAGAGTTCCTACAGTTACATATAAACAAGCACTTAATCTTATTCTTCATATTAGGGTTTTCTTGAGTTTTTTAAATAAGTAAACATATGGGGTTTAAACCACTTATAATGTAGGGTGCTAGACCTTTTCTTAAGGAATACATTCACATAAATGAATTTAACTTTAAAGCTAAGATATATTCTCAACATGAAAGTTCATATGCATAAATATAAACATTAGAATTAACAAACATTATCATACATTCTTACCTATTCTCTTGCATCTACATACATACACAAATATGTCTTTAACTAATAGAGATGAGGTCTTCTCTTAATTCAGCTCTTCTTGTTTTTGTTATTTGCAGGTACTCAAAAGAAAAATATTAGTCATTTTAAACCAATGCATTATAAAAAATATGAGAGAGATATCATTTAACTGGCTCTAAAGCAAATTATTTTTATTTTTCCATATGACAATTCAAGTGAAGAAATCCTTCCGACAGCGGCTGCGGGGATATATGCAGCTAAGAAAGGACAGAAGGCATACTTTGATGCCCATGTTAAGGATAAAGGCTTGAAGGCCGGAGACTTAGTGTTGGTGTATACCCTAAAAACAACATGCAAGAAAGCTGGAAAAGAGAGGTTATGGACCTATGATCATAAATAGGATCTCAACTAGTGGAGCAGTTCAACTCGCTACACTGGAAGGTGATGTTCTCCCTAGCTATATAAGCAGATGCAGAGTCAAGTTATATCAAGAACCCTTGACAGAGGAGATGCTAAATCGACTCAACACTGCCAAAAAATGCAAGGAAGAAGAAAAACGAGTTCGAGAAGAGGCATAGGCGGAAGCATTGGAACGCATCCGAAGGATGAGGTTGCAAAGACTAGGTAGAGATCAGGCCAGGGTAGATGACTATGCGGACCCAGGTTATCATATGGCAATGTGTGAAGTCTCAAGAATAAGTTCTCATAGAATAATTGATAGACGACCTTTTGTAACCTTAGAGATAGGACAAGGAAAGGGTGCAAGGACTGTAAGAGCCTTGATTGACTCAGGTGCAGCCACTAGTGCTGTTAAATTTTCTTACTGTCAAAAGTTGAAATTAACTGTCAATCCTATAGAAGCATATCTCATAGGATTGGGAGGTGTGGAAACCCCTTGCATGGGCGAGGTGGAACTTCCCCTCTACATTCAAGACGAAGTAATGACAGTTACTGTGCTAGTGTGTCAAGATGAGGACCTCACGAAGCCTCTTGTCTTGGGTCAAGATTGGATCTATAATCATGCAGTCAACCTAAACCTAAGAAGTGGACTCCTTCGGGTCTGGGTAAATCAGAATCGCGTTACAATTGAGTAAGAAAATGAAGCACTCAAGGAATTAGACAAGGCACACACTCCTGGTCCTTCCAAGGGTACACATGAAGATGACCATGTTGTTCTTGTCCAAAACTGTGTGATGCAGAGGAATGATGATTTCAATCAAGAAGTCAGGGGCGCAACGAAACTCCCTTCTTTTCCAGAGACCAGATGGATGCAGCAACCAAAGGCAGATCAAATACAGATGGAGCAGAGTAATACCTATGCGGGAGGTCAAAAGAACGTGCGAAGCAGAATGTCTCAGCCATTGAAACAAGTGTGGGTGCGGAAAGGCGAACACCCTGTTGCGATCAAGCCAACCGCACGGGCAAAACTTCTTATTAATAATCAACAACATGCCACTAATAAGAAGCCTTTCAAATATTCTTCTACGAAAGTAAAGTCTATTTGGGTACCCAAGCAGTCGATGAAGGCCATCCCACAATCACGCCAAATTTGGGTGCCTAAGGCTTGCTTGCGGGCTCAAATAGTTACACCGAGGCCACACCCGGTACAACATGGTTCACTCACTCGAACATCTGATACCCTTTCCTATACAACACGCACTGACACACATTGGTCCATGAGCACAAGCAAAATCACTGGTAAATGGGTCCTTAAAAAGCCTCATTTCCAAGTAGACACTCCTGAAAAGCCCTCCAGAGTCTCCACAACATCAAGGCCAACAGCAAATCAGTTTGTTTGGAAGCCCAAAACGTGTAATAAACCCCCCTACCCCCATCTGTAAATTCATAACCACTTACTCACTACATCACTCACACACCGCATCTTTCCATTTAGCTCTTAGGAATATCCATTCACTAACTACACACACGATCCCCAAGCACTTATTGACCTAGTAACCTCTCACTAAAATCATGTTAATGTTGTAATGGGGACGCATGAACGCTTGGTGTCCATTGGCAATGTTAACATTCATTTGTCTATTCTCACAGAACTGGTGACCAGTCTCTTCACCATGGCCGAGGCAGGAACTAGCTCCCAGGCAGGCACCAACCCCCAAATCGTGGACATTGAAAGTCTTCCCATTGAAGAGGAATCGAAGGAATGCCCAGTGGCATTGAGGGCATTACATGCCATACCGATTCAGAATCCTCCACAGGGGCACACAATGCCGGTCAACAAAAAACTCACATTGGTTCAGTGATGTGGTCGGATCTCTGGGTGAAGGCACTTACATGTGGGAGGCCGAGATAGAGTTCAACGGGCGATGGGACAGATATCATTTTTTCACCAGGGAATTTGAGAGGCTTCAAAATGATGAAGGTCTGAAACCCATCTGGAAGAAGGCTGGACTCTACGACTATTTCAAGGCTCAGTTACCCAAGCCAGATTTTCTACGGTGTTCCTACTTAATTAGCACTCTGACCCCTAGTAAAGAGAAAAAGGGATATAGTACCTTCGTTCTACCATCACTGACCAGAGGTAATGAATTAAAGCGTTTCAAATTGATGAACAACTTGGTTTGGGAAGCTCTCGACATGAAAGGCATGCATATCCCCACCGAAAAAGAGACGATGGTCCCGGATAACATGAAAAACAGGAACCTGACTAAGCTCAAAGACATGGTAGCAATGACACCCACAATCGCCATCCACTTGCGAATGGTCATGCAACATTTTGCGTTCCCAGCTCAAGAGCGGTTCACCATGCCACCCAAGAAGATATGGTTCAGTCTATATTTGGCAGATGCCTTCAATTTGACAATCAACATGCCGCATTGGATTATCGACCAAATCCACTTGGCACATCAACGATGGTATAGAAAGCAAAAGTCAGTACTGTATGGATGCTGTGCCCTCACCAGGATTGTGTATAGATGTTTGCTTATGATGTGCCAGTTCAAAGGGCATTAATTTGGACCAGGGTACAGGAATTTCAATGTAGACTATCAACCGCAGGGCCGCCATCAAAGAAAATGAGAGGCGCAGTTCAGATGCCCTGTGCACAAGCCCGCGGTGCGACACTGACACCTGAGACAACTCCACGACTTCCGAGGCGTGTACAACCCTTCACTATCAGATTACCAAGACACAGCATTGATGGACCGAATCTGGTGTTTCCACCTGTACCAACCGACCTAGAGTTTCCTCACGGATTTACATTAGAAGACCTAACTGATGAGGAGGTAGCCAGGATAATCGAGGCTGTTAACGCGGAAGTCGAGGCACAACAAGCCAGCGGCCAGCAGACAGTCGTAGACCAACCCCATCCAGTCCAACCAAGAGTAGTTGAAGTGGAGGATGAAGAAGAAGAAGAGCAGGAGGAGGAACGAGGAGGACAAACAGAGGAAGAAGAGCAGGAATATGAACAAGAAGTTCTACAGGAACTTGAGGGTGCCCTGGCTTATACGAAGGAATTGAAAAAGCTGTATGATACCATCAACAGAGTTCAAGAACAGCACAAACTGTCCGTGGCAGCAGGAAAAGCCCTCATGAACCAAATCCTTGAAGAGGAAGGTGTGGACGAGCAATACCGAGCAACCCTGGATATGATTTCTGATGCATTGGGGGTACCTGAGATGGTGCATACAACTCTTGCACACTCGAGAAGATCGGAGCGACGATATGGCAGATGCCCCCCTCGATCAGGAAAACAAATGAATATCTTAGTATCAGAACCACAGGGCATCACATCCGCAACCATGGGCACAACTCATATCATTCAGGAAACTGAGGAAGCCCATACATCCAGTGCACCCCCATCACCCCCTTTACCACCCCTACCTCCAACTCCACCAACTTCACCTCCCACTACCAGTGTAACCACCACTGTCACCGCCTCAGAGTCCACTGCCCATATCGAAGCACAGACTGTCAGTCAACCCACACACCCTATCACCACCTCACTTGTATACACTACCACTGACACTGTAATTCTAACCGTAGCGACGAAAAACCCCATTCCCCCGATCACACTTCCTGGCGGTTCATATTCACAACTACACACACCACTTTACACTTTCACCACCATCACTGCACCCACAATTCCCATGTTCACAATCACTCCCACGACTGCATCCACTTTTGACCTCATGGACATATCACCCACCTTCGCACCTCTCCTTCCCCCCATACGTCCACAATCTCCCATTCCCCCACCACCCACTTCACCCTTTTCGAGCACAGCATACACGCTCCCATTCCCCTTTCCCTTCACTTCTGCATTCAACACCTTTCTCGCATCCACTCCCATTAATAATGTATTTAATAACATGTACCAGTGTATGTCTCACCTACAACAGCATTATCAGCACCTAGATGCTCAGCATACAAGTCTGTTCAGAAGCCATGAAACATTACAAGGACGATTCATTGACTTAGAGAAGGAAAAGTAGCTACTACAACAACAGTATGTCACTTTACAAGAACAACATGAGCAATTAGTGGCCAATCCACCCCAATCAGATGTGGAAGAAAACAACAACTTGATGATCTGCTACACTCCCAGATAACAGAGAACCTCAAGCTTCGACGCAACCTGGCCCTATTACGAAAACACATGTCTACAGCACTCGAGGAAAATAAGCAACTACAGAGACAAAACGAAGAAAACTTGGAAGCAGCAATGGAGGGTTCACCACAGGAAATCGACCCAGAGAAATTCAAGGATATCCCATCTGAAAATATGCAAATCGTCTTGGAAACCCATGCCGACCTCCTAGAAGCCCACGCTGCATTAGAAAGAGAAAGATATGACTTACTAAAGCAACTGGCAACCCAGTAGGAGTCACCAAGAAAAGTCACAACTGAAGCCGACACATCTGAAGAAGTCGCAAAACTCAGAGCAGACTTAGAAGAACTACGAAATAAAGTTCTACAATACGAGCGTCAACCCTCTCCCCTGGCAGAACCAGAACTTGAAGACTTAGTGCCAATTCAAGTGGAGGAGATCTTTGAAGACCCATACGTTCCCATGCCAACACCCGAGGGTAAGCAAACAAAAGAAGGAATGGACACCATTGAGATCGAGGCCCCTGAATGGATGCAGAGGTTAGAGAAGGTGGCCCCAACCCATGATGAGAGAGTTGCAGTACAGATAGCATCAATGTCTCGATTGGAAGAAGTTGTAATTAAATCGGATTACTTCAGGAACCTCTCCCATCATAGGTGGATTGGCACGTCTGATGATCTGTATGTTCCATTCTGTGTATTAATGGCAGATTACAATGCTGAACTCAAGAAACGCACAACAAAAGAACCAACCTCGGCGACACAGTTTGCACCGGATGATATTTCTGCAAGTGTCAAGCAAGGGAATATACATCAACCTACTTGGAGGATCTGCCTGCTTGAAACCTACCCTGAGATGAATCGCACGTGGAATAACATGCCTCTATATATCAAGTATAATCCCTGCTACTGCCTTGTGTTTCGAAGAAGGTCTTGGCCGGAGTACACAAAAACAGTTTTGACGGTTAAAGGATGTGAAAAGTGCTTAAATTATGTGTACCTAGCACCTCCTAATGGCCAACCCACAGTCAACTACATGATTTCAACCATCCGACACTGTGCAGTCCGGTTCAAGAATGTCCCAGATGTCATGGCAGAGATGTGCCTAAAAATTTTTGAGCTCATGCTGATTACATTCAGGACATTTAAGAACATTAAAGAACCTCATCTTTCGGCTATTGGATTTAATGAAGGGAATCACGACCTTGTCTATGACATGAGCACCACGCCCTCCATTAACTTCGTCTATGCGTGGCATGCCCGTATAAAGTATCTACCTGCTTGCTTCAAACAGACGTTTGAAGAAATGTTTATCACGGGGTTCTGGGAATATCATTCAGAGATATTCATTCCCAGACCATCTCATCTATTATAGTTATTTGCCGTGGAACAAGCTCTCCATTCAGAAAAGCTACGTATACCACATCCAGAGGTTCCCGGGCCTGTAGATTGGGATGCCCTACTCACTGACTTGGTCAAAGGATTGAGAATTGCGGAACATCACTTAGCAAAAGATGTTGCGGAGTACTACATCCAACGACCCACCCAACAAGGGTCTGTCAGGGACGACAGATGTGAGAGAGGGGGGGGGGTGTTGGCAGTCAAGGAACTGAAGGACTCACAAGACAAGGAAGTCAATGAAGGGAGTCGGAGCGAAGAGAAGGTACAAGCAGACAGAGTAGTCAAAGAAGATCGGGCAAGTAGGCCATTATTTTTTTAGGAAGCTAAAGCATATCAAAGAGGTGGACACATAAGGAGAAGGAGCAAGTAGGAAGCTCGAAGATGTGTATGTCAAATCGTTAGAGGAAATCCCTACAAAAATAGTGATTTTCATCACTAAAAGCCATTGTAAATACCATTTCATATTTTTGTAGCTCAATTTTGTGCAAGCCAAGGAGTCCTTGAGCTTGAGGAGCATTAGAAGTAGCTACCTACCAGTTTTCATAATTTGTAGACTCCATTTGAGCCTTCAAATGGGGCCTAGAACCTAAATTTTAACTAGGCTGGACACTAGGTCTGGACACGACCAAAACCTAGTCAAAAACTATAAATAGAGCTAGAAAGCTCATTTTTGAGTTAGCTTGTAATTGATTTGAACTTGTATGAGCTTTTTGAAAGTAATCTAAAGAACTCCATTGCTTCTCACTCTTTGTCTTGCCTTGTGTGCGCGTGTGTGTGCATGTTAGTGTGCTTCGCACTCACGCACTTGTGCCTTCACTTGCTCGAGGTCATCATACCATCCTCACGTCTTCCCGGATTGACATTAAAGGAGGTGCTACTCATCACTGAGCTACAGAAAGTATATCCCTTAAGATGCTTTTGGTGTGACCAACTAGGTCATATGTATGAGGATTGTGTTGCTTATAATAATGCATGTCAGATTCACATAGTCATTACAATTGACCATAAGATTTGATATTATCAAACACAACTACCTTTGAGATCAAACTTAGGTAGAGGAGGGATGAGAGAATACTTTGATCAAACTAAATTTAGCCCTAAAACCTGATGGAGAGTGTTAATCTCCAAAAGAACAACCTACTCTTGTAATTAGAGCACCTCTATATCAAGAGTAAGTCAAAACCTTTACCAATTTGGAGGATCAACATTCAATTATAAGGATTCTGGAAAATCTGTGAAAAGGATGATTCCACAGAAAGTCTGCTGCACATATCTTTCTCATTGACTTATCAAATGTGTAAAGTTTTTTATAAAACTTTGCAGAAGGTGTGGCCTAAAGATTGCACACCTCCTCCAAGTCGAATCACTCCAAAAGATTTCGTAGATTTTGAGAAATCAACTTGACAAGTCACCTATGTCTAAAACTGTACTTCTGAGAAGTCGATTTAGACACCTATAACGTCTAAGACATAGTTCTCCAAGAATAGAATCCGTTTAAGCAAATGCTTTTAGCCACAAGTAGCTTACCTTCCAACTTAAAGATTAAGTGCTTACTTGCTCAAAACTGTAAACCGTGGAAGGAGAACTGATCAAAACATTGGCTTCAAATTTTGCACCTATTTCAGGAACCACTAAACACTTCTTCACATACAAATGTTCCTACACATAATTCTATCAGCCTGATCACAATTGGAAGCTAAAAATTTGTACAGAGGTCAATCACCTATAGACTTAGGCTTTTACAAAAGCATTTCACAAAAGATCTAACACAGTAGGAGAAAACTCAGAAACATCGGGCGCAACATTTTCTTCATTTCTGAGAATTTTACATCTAGTGATGAGAGAGACTTAACTCACTTCTAGGATGGCTAAAAAACTCATACAACTTCTGATTACTCTATTCTCATGCTCTCTCATACTTGCTCTGACATTTTCCATAGTATTTATAGGCAAATATTTACAAACTTATGACTAATCAAAAGTATAAGTGACCTATATCTGAACTAATGTACATATGTGTACATTTCTTTCAACTCCTGAATGTAAACTTCTTCTATGCTTCAAAACTTGATCTTGTCTTCATTCTTTGACTTCCAAAACTTGAATTGTTGATTGCTCTACACCAATAGCTCCCCCTCAATCATCAATTGAGGTTTTCTCTATTTTCTTTATACCTGCCATGTCTTTGAATCAGCTTTCGTCCATCCAAGCTTTTGGTAATCATATCAGGTATCTGATCTTTAGTTGAAGTATGTATGACTTCAATCTCTTTTTCCATCACCTTCTCTCTTAGAAAGTGATACTGAATCTCAATGTGTTTGGTCCTGGCATGAAAAACAGGGTTAGCAGCTAGATATAATGAACTCATGCTATCTCCATGAATAGTAGGAGTACTCTAAATGATATCAAAAATCTTCATCAGAGTCTTATTCCATGCCCTTGGGGCCTGCTTCAACCCATACAAAGCTCTCTTGAGCTTACACACATGATCTGGATACCTCCCATCTCTAAATCCTTGAGGTTGCTCCATGAAAACATCATCTGAAATGTAACCATTTAAAAAAGCATTCTTCACATCTAATTGACATAATTTCCAACCTTTACATGCAGCAATGGCTATGAGAGTCCTGATGGTTGTCATCTTTGCCACAGGACTATAGGTCTCATCATAATCAATACCATATGTTTGAGCAAACCCTTTGACAACAAGTCTAGCTTTGTACCTAGACACACTTCCATCTGCAAATCTCTTTTTTTTGTAAACCCACTTGCATCCAATGATCTTCTGGCTATTTGGTTTAGGAACCAAATCCCATATCTGATTCTCCAATAATGCATCATATTCTTCCTGCATAGCTTTCTCCCAATTTTCCTTACCTTTTGCCTCTTCATATGTAGAAGGGTCTTCATCTGCCTTTATCATGTAAGCATAATCTTTGGTAGCCAAAAAAGAAGTATCATTGCTATACCTTGTAGGTTGCCACTTGTGTCTTGATGACCTTCTGAGTTGTCCACTCCTTGAGGTTTCTGGTTCTTCACACTCAGGATCAAATCTTGGCATTTCTTCAACTTCAACCTGCACTTCATTATTCTCTTGTTCATCAAATATCTGAACCTTTGATTTACCTTTCTTTTGACTCACAATTTCTTCATCATCTGTATTAATATTGATAGTACCTGCATACCAAGTACCTTGCTCATCAAATGTAACATCCTTAGATACAATGAATTGCTTTGTGGATGGACTCCACAATCTATAACCCATCTGCTTGTCATCATAACCAATGAACACATACTTTTCAGCTTTAGGTTCTAATTTGTGTCTTAATTGTGATGGCACATATGCATATGCCAAACATCCAAATACTTTGCAATGGTCTAATGTAGGTCTCTTACACCAACATGCCTCATATGGTGTCATACCCTGCAAGGCTTTACATGGCAACCTATTGACCAAATAAGTAGCTGTATTTACAGCCTCAGCCCACAAATAATTTGGGCAATTTTTCTCCTTCATCATGGATCTTGCAAACTTAACAAGAGTTCTATTCCTCCTCTCTGCTACACCATTTTGTTGAGGGGAGTACCTGCAAGTGATTTCCCTTTTTATACCTGCATTCCACAAGTAATCACTGAACTCATTAGAGAAATACTCTCCCCCTCCATCTCACCTTAATCTCTTCAACTTATGACCTGTAATTCTCTCTGCATATGCATGATAGTGTTTAAATGTATTAAACACATCTGATTTATCTTTGATCACATAGATAGTGATCCATATGGTAGCATCATCAACATAAATCACATAGTATCTTGAACCATTGATACTGAAATCCTTTGATGGTCCCCACACATCTGTGTGTACCAACTCAAGCTTCTCTGAATACATAAAACCATGCTTGGAGTAAGATTGCTTATGAGCCTTACCTAATTGACATGCCTCACATCTGTATGTCATATGTTGACCTGCAACATTAGGCAATCCAAGCACTGAACCATTGTTAATCATATCTTTGATACCTCTTTCATTGAAATGTCCAAGCCTCTTGTGCCAAAGATCTAACTCAGAGATCTTATGTCCTCCATAAGTGAACAAGGCATGACCAACATTACCTTGAATCTTCAATGTGAACAATCTTCCTTTGTTCTTCCCTGAAACAATTTGTTTATACCCATTTCTAGGGTCTTCCACAAATACTCCTTCATTAGTGAATCTCACTTCATAACCTTTTTCAACAATTTGTCCTACACTTATCAGGTTCTTAGGAATTGTAGGAACATACAAGACCTTACTCAATAAGGTGCTACCATCCTTAGCCTTCACTGATCCAATTGACTTCACATTGTGCTTTGTCTTGTCACCTGTTTGAACAACATGATTAGATACCTTATTTTCTAAATCAGTCATCAATGCTATGTTACCACTCAGGTGATTGCTACACCCTGAGTCAATCTAGAAGACTCTTTGGTCTTCACTTTGCCTTTCACAAGTTGCATTCATTATCAATGTTGAATCCTCCTTCTGATCTGAAGCATAATTGTAGTACGTATTGTTGTATTGTTGACTTTGGAATCCTCTACCTGCATTTCTTCCAAAATAACCCCTACTACCTCTACCTCTGAAATTACCTCTTTGGTTTCTGCCACCTCTTCCTCTTGACTTAAAATTCTGATTATATCCACCATTACTCTGATTATTATGCCAACAATAATTAGCTAAATGATTTGTCTTACCACAAATCCAGCAAGCTTTGACTCCATCTTTGTTATTCCTGTGCTTTCCTTTGCTAATTTTCTTCTTATCCTTTGAGTACATTGCATGACCTGTACTCTTATCACCTTCACCTTTGACATCCTGCTCAAAGGTTAACATATGTCCTAGCAACTGATTTAAGTCAGGAGTAAAATGATCAAGTGATAATTCAGTAGAAAAAATGAATGGCTTCCATTTGTCATCACCTCTCAAACCTGTAAGGATTTGCCTTACCAATTTATCCTCCTCAATGTCTTCATCAACAGCTCCTAATGCATCTGCAATGTCCTTCATTCTGGTTACATAATCTGAGATGGATTGAGAGGCCTTCTTCTTGAATGTAGTAAATTCTGCCCACAAAGATGCCTTCCTTGACTTTGTGGTATTTTGGAAATGCTCCTCCAAAGCATTCCATATATCACTTGCACTTTCAAGACCTCTAATGTGAGGTAGCAAGTAGTCATTGACTGCCATATAGATAATGCTCCTAGCTTGAGCATCTCTCTTCATCCAATTCTTCAAATCTAACAATTCCTCCCTAGTTGGAACACTACGATCTCTGAATTGAGGCTTTTCTTCTTCACATGTAATATAACCTATCAAATCTTTGCTCATTAGATGAGCTTCCATCCTCATTGACCATGCTGGATAGTTCTCTCTATCCAATTTCTCTATCTGAAGAGAATCTCCCATCCTTTCTTGTCCTATGTATTGAATTCTTTAAACTTTATGAGTAACAGATGTACCTTTACTTTGAATAAAACTCCTTCTCGCTTCCTTGGTGTCGTCTGACCTCCTTCTCAAGCTTTGCTCTCAAGCTTTCACCTTTTGAACCTTCAGATGTTGAATTCTTTGCACCTGCAGCAGTCGAGATCCTCCTTCCTTCAATTTTGATGCTTCTTGCTCTGATACCATTGATGGAGAGTGTTAATCTCCAAAAGAACAACCTACTCTTGTAATTAGAGCACCTCTATATCAAGAGTAAGTCGAAACCTTTACCAATTTGGAGGATCAACATTCAATTATAAGGATTCTGGAAAATCTGTGAAAAGGATGATTCTACAGAAAGTCTAATGCACATATCTTTCTCATTGACTTATCAAATGTGTAAAGTTTTTTATAAAACTTTGCACAGTGTGTTGCCTAAAGATTGCACACCTCCTCCAAGTTGAATCACTCTAAAAGATTCAATAGATTTTGAGAAATCAACTTGACAAGTCACCTATGTCTAAAACTGTACATTTGAGAAGTCTATTTAGACACCTATAACTTCTAAGACATAGTTCTCCAAGAATAGAACCCGTTTAAGCAAATGCTTTTAGCCACAAGTAGCTTACCTTCCAACTTAAAGATTAGGTGCTTACTTGCTCAAAACTTTAAATTGTGGAAGGATAAATGATCAAAACATTGACTTCAAATTTTGCACCTGTTTCAGGAACCAGTAAACACTTCTTCACATACAAATGTTCCTACACATAATTCTCTCAGCGTGATCACAATTGGAAGCTAAAAATTTGTACAGAGATCAATCACCTATAGACTTAGACTTGTACAAAAGCATTTCACAAAAGATCTAACACAGTAGGAGAAACTCAGAAACATCGGGCACAACATTTTCTTCATTTCTGAGAATTTTACATCTAGTGATGAGAGAGACTTAACTCACTTCTAGGATGGCTAAAAGACTCATACAACTTCTGATTACTCTATTCTCATGCTCTGTCATACTTGCCCCAACATTTTCCATAGTATTTATAGGCAAATATTTACAAACTTATGACTAATCAAAAGTATAAGTGACCTATATCTGAATTAATGTACATATGTGTCCATTTCTTTCAACTCATGAATGTAAACTTCTTCTATGCTTCAAAACTTGATCTTGTCTTCATTCTTTGACTTCCAAAACTTCAATTGTTGATTGCTCTGCACTAACAAAACCCAACTTCAAATACAATGGAAACCTAAGAACTATGATGAGAAAACCAAGTCTTATGAGTTACAATCTATGAACAAAGTGAAACTCAAGATGAACTCCTTGACAATGATGTCAATGATCAAAACCTTCTTAAATCTAAATATATGAGTAACATTGATAATCAAACTACATCTAAGGATCAAGATACATTGAAAAAGATTAAGAAAGACGAAGATGTAAGGATAAAAGATGATGAAAATGAACAATCAATTGATGGAAATAAAGACATACATGCGGTTAAAATAGAACCTAAAGTCATAGAAAAGGACAATAAATGTGACCAAAATAAAAATGATGAAAGAATAGTACAAACATCTGAAGATGAAAATCTTCAAATTCAATTAGAATATGACAAGAATATGGAAAAATGGGTACAAGAAGCCATATGCAAGATTGAAAATAATATAAAAAACGCATCTAAAGTTAAGAAAAAGGAGAAGAATTTAAGAGAATAGTTTTATTGTGATGGAATTGTTTATTGAAGATAAAACTTTTCAATTTTTGTTATTGCTTGCTGTATATATGCCTGTTTTCCTAAAGTTGAGAAACATATACCTAAATTGTTTTGTTTTATGAATTTTTTATGCTTGGAAAAGCTAGTTAAAAGCTTATGATAAAGTTTTGCATTATGATTAGCTTAACCAAAAGAATACTAAAATATGAAACACAAAGTTTGTTGGCTACAAATTAAACTAAAACATGTTTGAAATTATATGCACAATATGCTTGCAAATAAGTTTGATCAATATGCTTGTCATTTCCTAAACTTATGATGAACTTATGATTTTCTTTCTTTCACAAATAGGAAGAAATCTATTATGATGAACAATTATGAAGAACATTATTATAATGAAATGATGAATATTTTGAACAAAATGATTTTTGTTTACAACAATTATGATGGTATACTTTTAAATGAAAGAAATATACATGATATAAATATGATCATGATAAATATGAAGAACATGAAAATATGATACAATGTGATGATGATTATATTGACATACCATATGATGAGGAAGAGGAACTTTTATAATCCAGATATGAATTTTTCATTGATATCAAATTATGATGCTCATTTATAAAGATACAAGTTAAAAATACTATGAACATTATGATTTTTCCTAAAATTTATGAACTTCGTTACATAGGTTGAAAAACCTAATGTAAAATTTATGAACTTTGTTACAAAGGTTGAAAAACCTAATGTGAAACTTATGAATTTTGTTTCATAGGTTGAAAAACCTATTGTAAAAAATAAGAATGCATTATTTATGACAATTATAACCACTATGAATTTCTTATGATGAAATTTGTGACATGATGAAGATGAATCTGATAGAATATATGAATTTATATTTGCAAGATAAATAATAATGAAGATTACTTGTTTTGTATCTTCTGCTTTA
The DNA here is from genome assembly GCA_020310875.1 of Ceratopteris richardii. Taxonomy (NCBI): domain Eukaryota; kingdom Viridiplantae; phylum Streptophyta; class Polypodiopsida; order Polypodiales; family Pteridaceae; genus Ceratopteris; species Ceratopteris richardii. The sequence goes on along the minus strand of CM035424.1, from coordinate 175,527,288 downwards.
TGATTACTTATAGGAATTGACGATGGGTTATGAAATTGCAGGATAAATGATAATGAAGATTACTTGTTTTGTATCTTCTGCTTTATGATTACTTACAGGAAATGACGATGCATTATGAAATTGATGGTTTATCAATACTATGAAGAATTTGAAGAGAAGTTGAAGAAGAATTCTATGTCGATCATGTGAAACAGTTCTAAACCTGATTCATGTTTTAAGTTTTGTTTTTCCTTGCATTTCATGATAAGATATGTATATTCTTCAGATAGGTTAAGAAACTTCTTAAAATTATGAAAAGTAGAACTTACACTGAAGTAGGAACGTGCTTGAAGAGAAGATAGGGATTAGAGACCTATGGCTGTCATATGAATAGTTGAAGGAACCCTTAACTTGCAACTCCTAGTAGAAGTAGGCTTGTTTTATATAGGTAAGCTTCCTTAAATCTGACCCATTTTACTAAAGAGATCCTAGTTCTTGCCTTAGCTTACCTCTAGATCCTTTGCTTGGAAAAGCTAGTTAAAAGCTTATGATAAAGTTTTGCATTATGATTTGCTTAACCAAAAGAATACTAAAATATGAAACACAAAGTTTGTTGGCTACAAATCAAACTAAAACATGTTTGAAATTATATGCACAATATGCTTGCAAATAAGTTTGATCAATATGCTTGTCATTTCCTAAACTTATGATGAACTTATGATTTTCTTTCTTTCACAAATAGGAAGAAATCCATTATGATGATTATGAAGAACATTATTATAATGAAATGATGAATATTTTGAACAAAATGATTTTTGTTTACAACAATTATGATCCTTAAATCTGACCCATTTTACTAAAGAGATCCTAGTTCCCGCCTTAGCTTACCTCTAGATCCTTTGCTATGATTAGGGGTTAAGCCTTTCCCCTTCATCAAAAAAGTTGCGAAGAAAAATTGAAAGCAGTACATTAATGGTTGCTGCATATGAAAAGAGGAAAAATGACAAAAAGAAAAATTATGATGAAAAAAGAGATGAAAGAAAAATCAAATGATTTCAATGAATCAGTTGTGGTCTTGAAATCACTTCTGAATTGAAAAGCGGGCTATATAAGGGGGATGTATGCTAGAGGGGAATTAGTTTTTTGTATCTTAATGGCAAATGGCTAGGAGATGAGGATAGAAGGCTTATATAACATATGCTTTACTTATGAACAGAGTTAATAGAAGAGTAAGTACGAACACTATTTGAATGACTTCTATAATTTCTTTCTAAAACCTGTTTTCCAACTCATGCATTGAACGAAAAGGTTGAAATTCAAGCTTACATAATTTTATAAGTTTTCTTTGCTATCAGAAGATGTACTAATGATCGAAGCATTTTTTATAGACTATTTGTATTTCAGTCATGAATAATTTTCAAAAGAATTTGATAATGCCTTTTTTGATCTGCAGGTTTGGCGCATCCGGAGGAAGCACAGGTTTGGTGGGGGTGCATGTCGGAGAGATTTCTCTCTCCCCAATCAGTTGAAGAACTTATAAAGACATAAATTGGTTTGTGATAAAATGGATTCATACACTCAATGAATTCTTAAAGCATTTTCTAGGATTCGATGGAATAAGTTTTGAAGGGTTCAATTGGACAATGGAGAATTCATTCGACAAATGAGTGAAAAATTTCCGAATGACACAAGCCTTATAGAAGCTTACTTCTCATTTCAATATGCTCAAAAGTTTGGACGATTTATCAATCATTGGGAGTTTTGTCAAGTCAGAGAAAGTTTGAAGCTCATTAGTCAAGCATTTGAAAGCTCCATCAAATATGTTTTATTTTGGCAATCGCACAAGGCACAAGAGAAGAGTTAAGTGATCAATAGAAGAGTAAGAGTGAAACTGATGGAATAATCAGGTGAATTAATGATGGAATATGTACAAAACAAAATGAAGCTTTCAGACAAGTCGACTAGAAAATTGCATGGGAAATGAGCAGATATCTGGTGGCGCATGCAGCTCGAGGCATGGTTTTTTGAGGACGCTATTTGTAGTTACAGGAACAGATTGATTATAAAGAGGGGGTGTTTTTTTCGGCAGATGAACGGGAGAGAGGGGAGCAATGCTGATCAATGGATATTCATTGGCATATATGGAAGGCACAGATTCTAAGGAAGGGGCTGCATCTTCTGTTCGCTGAGTGCATCTAAAGAGAGTGAGGACGTACAAATTATTGTTTACCATCAAACATTCGACGCGAAGAAAGGGCGTTGTCAGAGGAGGTTGCTGAAGTGGCTGCAGGAGATATGGAGGTGCATATGAACCGAAAGAAAAGAGAAGGCCAACTTGTGGGCATCTTGGATGATTTTCATCAAGGCATCGTTCTATTCCTATGTCTCTCTCCGGCTGCGTGTGCTGCTGGTCTGCATAGATTAGAGGACTGCTGTTAATCGTTTGCAAGCTTTTAAGCACGTCCCTTGTGCGAGTCCTCCACTGTTGTGAGTATTTGAATCTACGTATTTTCTTCTGCACTTCAGTAGGGCAAAGAAACTTTTGCTATCATGTGCATTGCTTGTCAACAAAGTTTATGTTTATAAGCATAGAAAGGTTTCTCCATCGTTTTGAGATAGTACGTTCCTTATTTTCGAGCTCTATCTAGCTTTCCATATGTGGGTAGTAACTGAATGAACCTCAATTTTAATTCAGAAAGGTCATTTTCTTTTTTATCGTTATTGCATATATGTATGTTGAAGTACGTTCAGGATGGCGCTTCATACATTTGCTTTTATTTATCTGGAGCATAAATACGCATCTTTCGAAATCTTAAAAGTACAATTATGTCGTATTGGTTGGACCGGTTGAGGTATACTTTTAATCTGAATCTTGTTGTTTTAATTTGATCCAATGCGTTCAAAGGCAATGTGTTTAACTCTATTCCCATCCTTGGATTTTAGTATTTAATTTAGTTAATGCACACAATTTCAAGTTATACTTTTGTCCTCCGAGAAATAAATAGGATGTTACTTTCCATTGTCTTGTCAAAGATTTTTCTTAATGGTTTTACTCAAAATGATTGGCATACAGATGTTTTCACGCCAAAATACAAAGATGATGTTAATCTGATCGAGGCAGTAGTTTTACTTTATGTTTCCACTATTTTTCTTCCATTACATTTTAAGTCTTTCAACTGAGTTACTGTTTCTAAGTGTTTTCTCTTGTAGCCTTGAGCTATAGCTTAAAAGATGCACTATAACAAAAAACTTGAGTGCTACATGGGAATGGCTTCCTTTCCTCAGGCTTCGGTTTTTTATGTCAATTCATCCATATAGCAGAGTATTGAATTGGATTTAAGGGTTGTTACTTCTCATTTATACTTTCTGCTGATTGTCATTGTGAAACTATGGCCCCATATTTGCATACATTGGGTGTTCGAGATTGACATCTACAGTGAGTGAATGATGAGATTAACAGATCGCGGCATTTTTTTCGATAGAAAGGTTCACGTGCAACATGCTCTATTGAAACAGTTGTATGCAATTTGTTTGTTTGCATTCAACTTTCAACATTTGCACAGTAATTGAAGAAAAAGATTATTTATGAGAACTCTGGAAATGATAGTGCCATGGCTTCAGAAGTGAATGACATCCCTTTGGAAAAAAATGATTTTCTAATGCTTTGCCTTAAACTCTGTATTCGTAGTATTTTTTATGGGATAAGATTTCTGATATTACGCTGATACAGAAGGAGTAGTTCTCTATAGAAATGGAACTATAAATCCTCAACAATCAGGAGATCTTTTATAGTTGTCTTCAATTTCCATTTTTGAGCATGTGCATGCAGGTTGTCTCTGGACTGTAACTCGAATTATTAGGGATGGGATGATATTCGTGAAGTAGTGGTGATCCAACTTTGCATTTTTCTTACTCTTTGTCAAATGTAGTGTGAAGAGTTCGTGAGTCTTTATTCCTAAAGCATAAATCGTTGAACTCTATTTTAATATATATAAAAACTATCATATAAGGAGAAAACACATCAAGATTGTCAAAGCTAAAGGCATAAAGCATTGAACTCTATTACTTATATTGAGGATTTGAATTTGAGACTTGCATAAGGAGTTATACATTCCACGTACTTGAAACCATGGGATTGCAAGATTTGAACAAGCTTTATGTTCTCGATTGTTACTAATCATCCTCTCCTAACTAATTGTAAACAAGTCATGAGAATATGATAAAGTTCATAAGGTTTCTTTTTGGATCTATTCTCTCTGAAATTCCGTGGAGTTATTAATATGCTCTTTGAATCTCTCATTACCTGAGTTTGCGAAAAGCATCCGGCGTGCGCCGTATTTCCGGCGGTTGGCTTGATCCACCGACCGTCATTTTCGCTCCGACACTTTGAACCCGATGTGAAAAAACGGCCTTGCAGCTCAGGTATAAATTTTTAAATTCTGCTTGCATGTGCATACATTATATGGACAGGTTGAAGTGTAGAAGCTTCTTCATCTGTGGGAGCAGTGGCTTTGTCTTTGGAACCTTGCACTCTTCTAGGTGTTGAGGGCTGTTCCCTAGGGAACTGAGCGCCTCCACGAAGAGTGGCAAGTAGCTATCCTCATCTCGTCACCCCTCTCATCGACATTAGAAGCATGAACGTTTGCACATTCATCCATTAGCAATTGATGTATTAGATTTTGATCCTATTAAATATTGTATAAATTTACACACAGTCACTCTTTGAGCCTCTTCTTCGATTCAGATTGCAGGTATTGATCTATTCTCTAATACTTCTTTTTTCTCAAATATCAATGGGTAAAAAGAAAGCAGTTAATTTAAACACACATAAAACGAAATCTACAATGGAGGGCTTAATTAAGAATGCAAATTTAGGACTTGAAGCGCAAGTCAAAGATTTAGAGGATAAGCTAAACTCATCAAATCAAGCCAAATTTAAAGAAGTATTTCTGTTAATTGAGAAGTTAAGTGAATTTTCTAATTCAAATAATGTGATGTGTGGAATTTTACAAGAAATTTCTAAAAAATTAAAGAGCCAAATAGATGATTTGAGCAAAAAAGTCAATGAACTCCCTAAATGCAAGTGCAAACATGAACATGAAACTCAAAGATTGTCTCTAAAGCTGCCTAATGAAACCCATATGAATGAGTATAGGAGATTCACCTATAGGGCTATGAATAGGAAATTATATCCCTTAAGATGCTTTTGGTGTGACCAACTAGGTCATATGTATGAGGATTGTGTTGCTTATAATAATGCATGTCAAATTCACTTAGTCATTACAAATGACCATAAGATTTGTGATTATCAAACACAACTACCTTTGAGATTAAACTTAGGTAGAGGAGGGATGAGAGAATACTTTGATCAAACTAAATTTATCCCTAAAACCCAACTTCAAATACAATGGAAAGCTAAGAACTATGATGAGAAAACCAAGTCTTATGAGTTACAATCTATGAACAAAAGTGAAACTCAAGATGAACTCCTTGACAATGATGTCAATGATCAAAACCTTCTTAAATCAAAATATATGAGTAACATTGATAATCAAACTACATCTAAGAATCAAGATACATAGGAAAGAAGAAGATGTAAGGATAAAAGATGATGAAAATGAACAATCAATTGATGGAAATAAAGACATACATGCGGTTAAAACAGAACCTAAAGTCATAGAAAATGACAATAAATGTGAACAAAATAAAAATGGTGAAAGAATAGTACAAACATCTGAAGATGAAAATTTCAAATTCAATTAGAACATGACAAGAATATGGAAAAATGGGTACAAGAAGCCATATGCAAGATTGAAAATAATATAAAAAACGCATCTAAAGTTAAGAAAAAGGAGAAAAATTTAAGAGAATAGTTTTATTGTGATGGAATTGTTTATTGAAGATAAAACTTTTCAATTTTTGTTATTGCTTGCTGTATATATGCCTGTTTTCCTAAAGTTGAGAAACATATACCTAAATTGTTTTGTTTTATGAAGTTTTTATGCTTGGAAAAGCTAGTTAAAAGCTTATGATAAAGTTTTGCATTATGATTTGCTTAACCAAAAGAATACTAAAATATGAAACACAAAGTTTTTTGGCTACAAATTAAACTAAAACATGTTTGAAATTATATGCACAATATGCTTGCAAATAAGTTTGATCAATATGCTTGTCATTTCCTAAACTTATGATGAACTTATGATTTTCTTTCTTTCACAAATAGGAAGAAATCTATTATGATGATTATGAAGAACATTATTATAATGAAATGATGAATATTTTGAATAAAATGATTTTTGTTTACAACAATTATGATCCTTAAATCTGACCCATTTTACTAAAGAGATCCTAGTTCCCGCCTTAGCTTACCTCTAGATCCTTTGCTATGATTAGGGGTTAAGCCTTTCCGCTTCATCAAAAAAGTTGCGAAGAAAAATTGAAAGCAGTACATTAATGGTTGCTGCATATGAAAAGAGGAAAAATGACAAAAAGAAAAATTATGATGAAAAAAGAGATGAAAGAAAAATCAAATGATTTCAATGAATCAGTTGTGGTCTTGAAATCACTTCTGAATTGAAAAGCGGGCTATATAAGGCGGATGTATGCTAGAGGGGAATTAGTTTTTTGTATCTTAATGGCAAATGGCTAGGAGATGAGGATAGAAGGCTTATATAACATATGCTTTACTTATGAGCAGAGTTAATAGAAGAGTAAGTACGAACACTATTTGAATGACTTCTATAATTTCTTTCTAAAACCTGTTTTCCAACTCATGCATTGAACAAAAAGGTTGAAATTCAAGCTTACATAATTTTATAAGTTTTCTTTGCTATCAGAAGATGTACTAATGATAGAAGCATTTTTTATAGACTATTTGTATTTCAGTCATGAATAATTTTCAAAAGAATTTGATAATGCCTTTTTTGATCTGCAGGTTTGGCGCATCCGGAGGAAGCACAGGTTTGGTGGGGGTGCATGTCGGAGAGATTTCTCTCTCCCCAATCAGTTGAAGAACTTATAAAGACATAAATTGATTTGTGATAAAATGGATTCATACACTCAATGAATTCTTAAAGCATTTTCTTGGATTCGATGGAATAAGTTTTGAAGGGTTCAATTGGACAATGGAGAATTCATTCGACAAATGAGTGAAAAATTTCCGAATGACACAAGCCTTATAGAAGCTTACTTCTCATTTCAATATGCTCAAAAGTTTGGACGATTTATCAATCATTGGGAGTTTTTTCAAGTCAGAGAAAGTTTGAAGCTCATTAGTCAAGCATTTGAAAGCTCCATCAAATATGTTTTATTTTGGCAATCGCACAAGGCACAAGAGAAGAGTTAAGTGATCAATAGAAGAGTAAGAGTGAAACTGATGGAATAATCGGCTGAATTAATGATGGAATATGTACAAAACAAAATGAAGCTTTCAGACAAGTCGACTAGAAAATTGCATGGGAAATGAGCAGATATCTGGTGGCGCATGCAGCTCGAGGCATGGTTTTTTGAGGACGCTATTTGTAGTTACAGGAACAGATTGATTATAAAGAGGGGGTGTTTTTTTCGGCAGATGAATGGGAGAGAGGGGAGCAATGCTGATCAATAGATATTCATTGGCATATATGGAAGGCACAGATTCTAAGGAAGGGGCTGCATCTTCTGTTCGCTGAGTGCATCTGAAGAGAGTGAGGACATATAAATTATTGCTTACCATCAAACATTCGACGGGAAGAAAGGGCGTTGTCAGAGGAGGTTGCTGAAGTGGCTGCAGGAGATATGGAGGTGCATATGAACCGAAAGAAAAGAGCAGGCCAACTTGTGGGCATCTTGGATGATTTTCATCAAGGCATCGTTCTATTCCTATGTCTCTCTCGGACTGCGTGTGCTGCTGGTCTGCATAGATTAGAGGATTGCTGTTAATCGTTTGCAAGCTTTTAAGCACGTCCCTTGTGCGAGTCCTCCACTGTTGTGAGTATTTGAATCTAAGTATTTTCTTCTGCACTTCAGTAGGGCAAAGAAACTTTTGCTATCATGTGCATTGCTTGTCAACAAAGTTTATGTTTATAAGCATAGAAAGGTTTCTCCATCGTTTTGAGATAGTACGTTCCTTATTTTCGAGCTCTATCTAGCTTTCCATATGTGGGTAGTAACTGAATGAACCTCAATTTTAATTCAGAAAGGTCATTTTCTTTCTTATCGTTATTGCATATAAGTATGTTGAAGTACGTTCAGGATGGCGCTTCATACATTTGCTTTCATTTATCTGGAGAATAAATACGCATCTTTCCAAATCTTAAAAGTACAATTATGTCGTATTGGTTGGACCGGTTGAGGTATACTTTTAATCTGAATCTTGTTGTTTTAATTTGATCCAATGCGTTCAAAGGCAATGTGTTTAACTCTATTCCCATCCTTGGATTTTAGTATTTAATTTAGTTAATGCACACAATTACACGTTATACTTTTGTCCTCCGAGAAATAAACTGGATGTTACTTTCCATTGTCTTGTCAAAGATTTTTCTTAATGGTTTTACTCAAAATGATTGGCATACAGATGTTTTCACGCCAAAATACAAAGATGATGTTAATTTGATTGGGGCACTAGTTTTACTTTATGTTTCCACTATTTTTCTTCCATTACATCTTAAGTCTTTCAACTGAGTTACTGTTTCTAAGTGTTTTCTCTTGTAGCCTTGAGCTATAGCTTAAAAGATGCAATATAACAAAAAACTTGAGTGCTACATGGGAACGGCTTCCTTTCCTCAGGCTCTGGTTTTTTATGTCAATTCATCCATATAGCAGAGTATTGAATTGGATTTAAGGGTTGTTACTTCTCATTTATACTTTCTGCTGATTGTCATTGTGAAACTATGGCCCCATATTTGCATACATTGGGTGTTCGAGATTGACATCTACAGTGAGTGAATGATGAGATTAACAGATCGCGGCATTTTTTTCGATAGAAAGGTTCACGTGCAACATGCTCTATTCAAACAGTTGTATGCAATTTGTTTGTTTGCATTCAACTTTCAACATTTGCACAGTAATTGAAGAAAAAGATTATTTATGAGAACTCTGGAAATGATAGTGCCATGGCTTCAGAAGTGAATGACATCCCTTTGGAAAAAAAATGATTTTCTAATGCTTTGCCTTAAACTCTGTATTCGTAGTATTTTTTTATGGGATAAGATTTCTGATATTACGCTGATACAGAAGGAGTAGTTCTCTATAGAAATGGAACTATAAATCCTCAACAATCAGGAGATCTTTTATAGTTGTCTTCAATTTCCATTTTTGAGCATGTGCATGCAGGTTGTCTCTGGACTGTAACTCGAATTATTAGGGATGGGATGATATTCGTGAAGTAGTGGTGATCCAACTTTGCATTTTTCTTACTCTTTGTCAAATGTAGTGTGAAGAGTTCGTGAGTCTTTATTCCTAAAGCATAAATCGTTGAACTCTATTTTAATATATATAAAAACTATCATATAAGGAGAAAACACATCAAGATTGTCAAAGCTAAAGGCATAAATCATTGAACTCTATTACTTATATTGAGGATTTGAATTTGAGACTTGCATAAGGAGTTATACATTCCACGTACTTGAAACCATGGGATTGCAAGATTTGAACAAGCTTTATGTTCTCGAATGTTGCTAATCATCATCTCCTAACTAAATGTAAACAAGTCATGAGAATATGATAAAGTTCATAAGGTTTCTTTTTGGATCTATTCTCTCTGAAATTCCGTGGAGTTATTAATATGCTCTTTGAATCTCTCATTACCTGAGTTTGCGAAAAGCATCCGGCGTGCGCCGTATTTCCGGCGGTTGGCTTGACCCACCGACCGTCATTTTCGCTCCGACACTTTGAACCCGATGTGAAAAAACGGCCTTGCAGCTCAGGTATAAATTTTTAAATTCTGCTTGCATGTGCATACATTATATGGACAGGTTGAAGTGCAGAAGCTTCTTCATCCGTGGGAGCAGTGGCTTTGTCTTTGGAAGCTTGCACTCTTCTAGGTGTTGAGGGCTGTTCCCTAGGGAACTGAGCGCCTCCACGAAGAGTGGCAAGTAGCTATCCTCATCTCGTCACCCCTCTCATCGACATTAGAAGCATGAACGTTTGCACATTCATCCATTAGCAATTGATGTATTAGATTTTGATCCTATTAAATATTGTGTAAATTTACACACAGTCACTCTTTGAGCCTCTTCTTCGATTCAGATTGCAGGTATTGATCTATTCTCTAATACTTCTTTTTTCTCAAATATCAATGGGTAAAAAGAAAGCAGTTAATTTAAACACACATAAAACGAAATCTACTATGGAGGGCTTAATTAAGAATGCAAATTTGGGACTTGAAGCGCAAGTCAAAGATTTAGAGGATAAGCTAAACTCATCAAATCAAGCCAAATTTAAAGAAGTATTTCTGTTAATTGACAAGTTAAGTGAATTTTCTAATTCAAATAATGTGATGTGTGGAATTTTACAAGAAATTTCTAAAAAATTAGAGAGCCAAATAGATGATTTGAGCAAAAAATTCAATGAACTCCCTAAATGCAAGTGCAAACATGAACATGAAACTCAAAGATTGTCTCTAAAGCTGCCTAATGAAACCCATATGAATGAGTATAGGAGATTCACCTATAGGGCTATGAATAGGAAATTATATCCCTTAAGATGCTTTTGGTGTGACCAACTAGGTCATATGTATGAGGATTGTGTTGCTTATAATAATGCATGTCAAATTCACTTAGTCATTACAAATGACCATAAGATTTGTGATTATCAAACACAACTACCTTTGAGATTAAACTTAGGTAGAGGAGGGATGAGAGAATACTTTGATCAAACTAAATTTAGCCCTAAAACCCAACTTCAAATACAATGGAAAGCTAAGAACTATGATGAGAAAACCAAGTCTTATGAGTTACAATCTATGAACAAAAGTGAAACTCACGATGAACTCCTTGACAATGATGTCAATGATCAAAACCTTCTTAAATCAAAATATATGAGTAACATTGATAATCAAACTACATCTAAGAATCAAGATACATTGAAAAATATTAGGAAAGAAGAAGATGTAAGGATAAAAGATGATGAAAATGAACAATCAATTGATGGAAATAAAGACATACATGCGGTTAAAACAGAACCTAAAGTCATAGAAAATGACAATAAATGTGACCAAAATAAAAATGATGAAAGAATAGTACAAACATCTGAAGATGAAAATTTCAAATTCAATTAGAACATGACAAGAATATGGAAAAATGGGTACAAGAAGCCATATGCAAGATTGAAAATAATATAAAAAACGCATCTAAAGTTAAGAAAAAGGAGAAAAATTTAAGAGAATAGTTTTATTGTGATGGAATTGTTTATTGAAGATAAAACTTTTCAATTTTTGTTATTGCTTGCTGTATATATGCCTGTTTTCCTAAAGTTGAGAAACATATACCTAAATTGTTTTGTTTTATGAAGTTTTTATGCTTGGAAAAGCTAGTTAAAAGCTTATGATAAAGTTTTGCATTATGATTTGCTTAACCAAAAGAATACTAAAATATGAAACACAAAGTTTTTTGGCTACAAATTAAACTAAAACATGTATGAAATGATATGCACAATATGCTTGCAAATAAGTTTGATCAATATGCTTGTCATTTCCTAAACTTATGATGAACTTATGATTTTCTTTCTTTCACAAATAGGAAGAAATCTATTATGATGATTATGAAGAACATTATTATAATGAAATTGTTGAATATTTTGAATAAAATGATTTTTGTTTACAACAATTATGATCCTTAAATCTGACCCATTTTACTAAAGAGATCCTAGTTCCCGCATTAGCTTACCTCTAGATCCTTTGCTATGATTAGGGGTTAAGCCTTTCCCCTTCATCAAAAAAGTTGCGAAGAAAAATTGAAAGCAGTACATTAATGGTTGCTGCATATGAAAAGAGGAAAAATGACAAAAAAAAAAATTATGATGAAAAAAGAGATGAAAGAAAAATCAAATGATTTCAATGAATCAGTTGTGGTCTTGAAATCACTTCTGAATTGAAAAGCGGGCTATATAAGGCGGATGTATGCTAGAGGGGAATTAGTTTTTTGTATCTTAATGGCAAATGGCTAGGAGATGAGGATAGAAGGCTTATATAACATATGCTTTACTTATGAACATAGTTAATAGAAGAGTTAGTACGAACACTATTTGAATGACTTCTATAGTTTCTTTCTAAAACCTGTTTTCCAACTCATGCATTGAACGAAAAGGTTGAAATTCAAGCTTACATAATTTTATAAGTTTTCTTTGCTATCAGAAGATGTACTAATGATAGAAGTATTTTTTATAGACTATTTGTATTTGAGTCATGAATAATTTTCAAAAGAATTTGATAATGCCTTTTCTGATCTGCAGGTTTGGCGCATCCGGAGGAAGCACAGGTTTGGTGGGGGTGGATGTCGGAGAGATTTCTCTCTCCCCAATCAGTTGAAGAACTTATGAAGATATAATTTGATTTGTGATAAAATGGATTCATACACTCGATGAATTCTTAATGCATTTTCTAGGATTTGATGGAATAAGTTTTGAAGGGTTCAATTGGACAATGGAGAATTCATTCGACAAATGAGTGAAAAATTTACGAATGACACAAGCCTTATAGAAGCTTACTTCTCATTTCAATACGCTCAAAAGTTTGGACGATTTATCAATCATTGGGAGTTTTGTCAAGTCAGAGAAAGTTTGAAGCTCATTGGTCAAGCATTCGAAAGCTCCATCAAATATGTTTTATTTTGGCAATCGCACAGGGCGCAAGAGAAGAGTTAAGTGATCAATAGAAGAGTAAGAGTGAAACTGATGGAATAATCGGTTGAATTAATGATGGAATATGTACAAAACAAACTGAAGCTTTCGGACAAGTCGACTGGAAAATTGCATGGGAAATCAGCAGATATCTGGTGGCGCAGGCAGCTCGAGGCATGGTTTTTTGAGGATGCTCTTTGTAGTTACAGGAATAGATTGATTATAAAGAGGGGGTGTTTTTTTTGGCAGATGAACGGGAGAGAGGGGAGCAATGCTGATCAATGGATATTCATTGGCATATTTGGAAGGCACATATTCTAAGGAAGGGGCTGCATCTTCTATTCGCTGAGTGCATCTGAAGAGAGTGAGGACGTACAAATTATTGCTTACCATCAAACATTTGACGGGAAGAAAGGGCGCTGTCAGAGGAGGTTGCTGAAGTGGCTGCAGGATATATGGAGGCGCATATGAACCGAAAGGAAAGAGCAGGCCAACTTGTGGGCATCTTGGATGATTTGCATCAAGGCATCGTTCTATTCCTATGTCTCTCTCGGACTGCGTGTGATGCTGGTCTGCATAGATTAGAGGACTGTTGTTAATCGTTTGCAAGCTTTTAAGCACGTCCCTTGTGCGAGTCCTCCACTGTTGTGAGTATTTGAATCTACGTATTTTCTTCTGCACTTCAGTAGGGCAAAGAAACTTTTGCTATTGTGTGCATTGCATGTCAACAAAGTTTATGTTTATAAGCATAGAAAGGTTTCTCCATCGTTTTGAGATAGTATGTTCCTTATTTTTGAGCTCTATCTAGCTTTCCATATGTGGGTAGTAACTGAATGAACCTCAATTTTAATTCAGAAAGATCATTTTCTTTTTTTTCGTTATTGCATATAAGTATGTTGAAGTACGTTCAGGATGGCGCTTCATACATTTGCTTTCATTTATCTGGAGCATAAATACGCATCTTTCGAAATCTTAAAAGTACAATTATGTCGTATTGGTTGGACCGGTTGAGGTATACTTTTAATCTCAATCTTGATGTTTTAATTTGATCCAATGCGTTCAAAGACAATGTGTTTAACTCTATTCCCATCCTTGGATTTTAGTATTTAATTTAGTTAACGCACACAATTACAAGTTATACTTTTGTCCTCCGAGAAATAAACTGGATGCTACTTTCCATTGTCTTGTCAAAGATTTTTCTTAATGGTTTTACTTAAAATGTTTGGCATACAGATGTTTTCACGCCAAAATACAAAGATGATGTTAATCTGATTGGCGCACTAGTTTTACTTTATGTTTCCACTATATTTCTTCCATTACATTTTAAGTCTTTCAACTGAGTTACTGTTTCTAAGTGTTTTCTCTTGTAGCCTTGAGCTATAGCTTAACAGATGCAATATAACAAAAAACTTGAGTGCTACATGGGAACGGCTTCCTTTCCTCAGGCTTTGGTTTTTTATGTCAATTCATCCATATAGCAGCGTATTGAATTGGAATTAAGGGTTGTTACTTCTCATTTATACATTCTGCTGATTGTCACTGTGAAACTATGGCCCCATATTTGCATACGTTGGGTGTTCGAGATTGACATCTACAGTGAGTGAATGATGAGATTAACAGTTAGCGGCATTTTTTTTTATAGAAAGGTTCACGTGCAACATGCTCTATTGAAACAGGTGTATGCAATTTGTTTATTTGCATTCAACTTTCAACATTTGCACAGTAATTGAAGAAAAAGATTATTTATGAGAACTCTGGAAATGATAGTGCCATGGCTTCAGAAGTGAATGACATCCCTTTGGAAAAAAAATGATTTTCTAATGCTTTGCCTTAAACTCTGTATTCGCAGTTTTTTTTATGGGATAAGATTTCTGATATTACGCTGATACAGAAGGAGTAGTTCTCTACAGAAATGGAACTATAAATCCTAAACAATCAGGAGATCTTTTATAGTTGTCTTCGATTCCATTTTTGAGCATGTGCATGCAGGTTGTCTCTGGACTGTAACTCGAATTATTAGGGATGGGATGATATTCGTGAAGTAGTGGTTATCCAACTTTGCATTTTTCTTACTTTTTGTCAAATGTAGTGTGAAGAGTTCGTGAGTCTTTATTCCTAAAGCATAAATCGTTGAACTCTATTTTAATATATATAAAAACTATCATATAAGGAGAAAACACATCAAGCTTGTCAAAGCTAAAGGCATAAATCATTGAACTCTATTTCTTATATTGAGGATTTGAATTTGAGACTTGCATAAGGAGTTATACATTCCACGTACTTGAAACCATGGGATTGCAAGATTTGAACAAGCTTTATGTTCTCGAATGTTGCTAATCATCCTCTCCTAACTAATTGTAAACAAGTCATGAGAATATGATAAAGTTCATAAGGTTCCTTTTTGGATCTATTCTCTCTGAAATTCCGTGGAGTTATTAATATGCTCTTTGAATCTCTCATTACCTGAGTTTGCAAAAAGCACCCGGCGTGCACCGTATTTCTGACGGTTGGCTTGATCCACCGACCATCATTTTCGCTCCATGAGTATAGGAGATTCACCTATAGGGCTATGAATAGGAAAGTATATCCTTTAAGATGCCTTTGGTGTGACCAACTAGGTCATATGTATGAGGATTGTGTTGCTTATAATAATGCATGTCAAATTCACTTAGTCATTACAAATGACCATAAGATTTGTGATTATCAAACACAACTACCTTTGAGATTAAACTTAGGTAGAGGAGGGATGAGAGAATACTTTGATCAAACTAAATTTAGCCCTAAAACCCAACTTCAAATACAATGGAAACCTAAGAACTATGATGAGAAAACCAAGTCTTATGAGTTACAATCTATGAACAAAAGTGAAACTCAAGATGAACTCCTTAACAATGATGTCTATGACCAAAACCTTCTTAAATCTAAATATATGAGTAACATTGATAATCAAACTACATCTAAGAATCAAGATACATTGAAAAAGCTTAAGAAAGAAGAAGATGTAAGGATAAAAGATGATGAAAATGAACAATCAATTGATGGAAATAAAGACATACATGCGGTTAAAACAGAACCTAAAGTCATAGAAAATGACAATAAATGTGACCAAAATAAAAATGATGAAAGAATAGTACAAACATCTGAAGCTGAAAATCTTCAAATTCAATTAGAACATCACAAGAATATGGAAAAATGGGTACAAGAAGCCATATGCAAGATTGAAAATAATATCAAAAACGCATCTAAAGTTAAGAAAAAGGAGAAGAATTAAAGAGAATAGTTTTATTGTGATGGAATTGTTTATTGAAGATAAAACTTTTCAATTTTTGTTATTGCTTGCTGTATATATGCCTGTTTTCCTAAAGTTGAGAAACATATACCTAAATTGTTTTGTTTTATGAAGTTTTTATGCTTCAAAAAGCTAGTTAAAAGCTTATGATAAAGTTTTGCATTATGAATTGCTTAACCAAAAGAATAATAAAATATGAAACACAAAGTTTGTTGGCTACAAATTAAACTAAAACATGTTTGAAATTATATGCACAATATGCTTGCAAATAAGTTTGATCAATATGCTTGTCATTTCCTAAACTTATGATGAACTTATGATTTTCTTTCTTTCACAAATAATCTATTATGATGAACAATTATGAAGAACATTATTATAATGAAATGATGAATATTTTGAACAAAATGATTTTTGTTTACAACAATTATGATGGTATACTTTTAAAATAAAGAAATATACATGATATAAATATGATTATGATAAATATGAAGAACATGAAAATATGATACAATGTGCTGATGATTATATTGACATACCATATGATGAGGAAGAGGAACTTTTATAATCCAGATATGAATTTTTCATTGATATCAAATTATGATGCTCATTTATAAAGATACAAGTTAAAAATACTATGAACATTATGGTTTTTTCCTAAAATTTATGAACTTCGTTACATAGGTTGAAAAACCTAATGTAAAATTTATGAACTTTGTTACAAAGGTTGAAAAACCTAATGTGAAACTTATGAATTTTGTTTCATAGGTTGAAAAACCTATTGTAAAAAATAAGAATGCATTATTTATGACAATTATAACCACTATGAATTTCTTATGATGAAATTTGTGACACGATGAAGATGAATCTGATAGAATATATGAATTTATATTTGCAAGATAAATAATAATGAAGATTACTTGTTTTGTATCTTCTGCTTTATGATTACTTACAGGAATTGACGATGGGTTATGAAATTGCAGGATAAATGATAATGAAGATTACTTGTTTTGTATCTTCTGCTTTATGATTACTTACAGGAAATGACGATGCGTTATGAAATTGATGGTTTATCAATACTATGAAGAATTTGAAGAGAAGTTGAAGAAGAATTCTATGTTGATCAGGTGAAACAGTTCTAAACCTGATTCATGTTTTAAGTTTTGTTTTTCCTTGCATTTCATGAAAAGAAGTATATTCTTTAGATAGGTTAAGAAACTTCTTAAAATTATGAAAAGTAGAATTTACACTGAAGTAGGAACGTGCTTGAAGAGAAGATAGGGATTAGAGACCTATGGCTGTCATATGAATAGTTGAAGGAACCCTTAACTTGCAACTCCTAGTAGAAGTAGGCTTGTTTTATATAGGTAAGCTTCCTTAAATCTGACCCATTTTACTAAAGAGATCCTAGTTCCCGCCTTAGCTTACCTCTAGATCCTTTGCTCTGATTAGGGGTTAAGCCTTTCCCCTTCATCAAAAAAGTTGCGAAGAAAAATTGAAAGCAGTACATTAATGGTTGCTGCATATGAAAAGAGGAAAAATGACAAAAAGAAAAATTATGATGAAAAAAGAGATGAAAGAAAAATCAAATGATTTCAATGAATCAGTTGTGGTCTTGAAATCACTTCTGAATTGAAAAGCGGGCTATATAAGGCGGATGTATGCTAGAGGGGAATTAGTTTTTTGTATCTTAATGGCAAATGGCTAGGAGATGAGGATAGAAGGCTTATAAAACATATGCTTTACTTATGAACATAGTTAATAGAAGAGTTAGTACGAACACTATTTGAATGACTTCTATAGTTTCTTTCTAAAACCTGTTTTCCAACTCATGCATTGAACGAAAAGGTTGAAATTCAAGCTTACATAATTTTATAAGTTTTCTTTGCTATAGATGTACTAATGATAGAAGTATTTTTTATAGACTATTTGTATTTGAGTCATGAATAATTTTCAAAAGAATTTGATAATGCCTTTTCTGATCTGCAGGTTTGGCGCATCCGGAGGAAGCACAGGTTTGGTGGGGATGGATGTCGTAGAGATTTCTCTCTCCCCAATCAGTTGAAGAACTTATGAACATATAAATTGATTTATGATAAAATGGATTCATACACTCAATGAATTCTTAATGCATTTTCTAGGATTTGATGGAATAAGTTTTGAAGGGTTCAAGTGGACAATGGAGAATTCATTCGACAAATGAGTGAAAAATTTCCGAATGACAGAAGCCTTATAGAAGCTTACTTCTCATTTCAATATGCTCAAAAGTTTGGACGATTTATCAATCATTGGGAGTTTTGTCAAGTCAGAGAAAGTTTGAAGCTCATTGTTCAAGCATTTGAAAGCTCCATCAAATATGTTTTATTTTGGCAATCGCACAAGGCGCAAGAGAAGAGTTAAGTGATCAATAGAAGAGTAAGAGTGAAACTGATGGAATAATCGGGTGAATTAATGATGGAATATGTACAAAACAACTGAAGCTTTCAGACAAGTCGACTGGAAAATTGCATGGGAAATCAGCAGATATCTGGTGGTGCATGCAGCTCGAGGCATGGTTTTTTGAGGACGCTCTTTGTAGTTACAGGAACAGATTGATTATAAAGAGGGGGTTTTTTTTCGACAGATGAACGGGAGAGAGGGGAGCAATGCTGATCAATGGATATTCATTGGCATATTTGGAAGGCACAGATTCTAAGGAAGGGTCTGCATTTTCTGTTCGCTGAGTGCATTTGAAGAGAGTGAGGACGTACAAATTATTGCTTACCATCAAACATTCAATGGGAAGAAAGGGCGCTGTCAGAGGAGGTTGCTGAAGTGGCTGCAAGAGACATGGAGGCGCATATGAACCGAAAGAAAAGAGCAGGCCAACTTGTGGGCATCTTGGATGATTTTCATCAAGGCATCTGTTGCAGAGCTAAAGAGAGCACAAAGTAGAGAAAAAGACGGGCCCCAAAATTTTTCCGATTTGGATATCATATTTTTGTATTATAACCATTCTTGTAATATATTTTCCATTGTAAATGCACTAGAGGAAACCTCTAGATGCATCCCCACAGAAGATTAGAGATTTACCCATGTAAAATAGTAGGAAATTAGTCTTCTAGTAAATAAAGTGCCGGTCTCTTGTGTGAAAGGACTAGTTTTAGGGCACAAGTATATAAGTCAAATGTGACTCTTTGTAAAGGACTTTTTGCCATTGTGAGAATAGAGAGCACAGAAATTCGAATTTGTGTCTTCTTCACTCTATATCTTCTTCTCTGTGAGCTTGTATGCATGTGTATTGCTTGGAAAGAGTGCTTGTGAGTGTTGTTTATCCATGAAAGTGTTTATTTGCTATAGGTAAGGTGTGTGCGAAGTGTAGGAAGTGCTGAAGTGTAGGAAAGATTTCCCACGACTCAGTATTTTGCTCATAACTTGAAGTAGGAGTGTTAGAATTGAGTGGAACTACTGCCATTGGATGCGTCTTCTCGAGAGCTTCGAAACGCATATGCTATTTGCTATATTTGGAGCTCGGAGCTGGGAGAAAAGTCCAAAATACTGACGGCTGCTGCACCAAGTATCGTGACGCCATGACCAACAGTTGAAACTTGTTTGGATAAGTCTTTGCCTTGTTTACACTCTTTGAGTAGTTCATTTGCATTGATCATCACATGATTGCATGTCCTCATACACTCGGCTAGGTTTGCATACTCTTTGGATTGATAATTAAAAGCGTGTATCCCCACTATATGCACTTGAGAGGGGATTGAGGTATAGTCTCTTTCTCCGCAAGTCCCTAAGTTGGTACTTAGGTCAACACACTTTTTGGCGCCGTTGCCGGGGAGTGACGAATCAAACCGAGGCATTCGTGTGATGGTAAGTAGCTTTTTGCATTGAAGCAAGAGGAGGAGTGGTGATTTTCTCTTCTTTGGTAAGTCATTTTCAACCGCACTCGCTACTTCTCATTCTTGGAGTGTGTGTAGTGAGTTGTTAGCCTAGAATAGGAAGAGTGAGGGAGTAGAGTAGGTAGCTAGAGTAGTGTTCAGTCTTTTTTTTTGTTGAGTTCTTCTTTTGAAGTAGAAAAAATCCCAAGTATAAAAGCCCTAAAAGTATCACTTTGCAAGTTACTTGTGTTCTTGAGCAAGTATCGTGACAGTTCCAGTCGGGTATCGTGGCTGAGAAACAAAGCTATTGGGAGCTACACGGAGCAAAAGAGGGTGCTAGAAGAGTGGGAAAGAGCATCAAAGGTGAGCCAATCAATTACTAGTCCTTTTTCATCACTCAAAAAGTCAATATCAGAATGAAACGATCTGCGTCAGGTATCGTTTAGGACCTACAGGGTTGAAAAAAGTGTGTTTTGAATGATACAGAGAGTGAGGGGTGGGTAGAAGGACTAGTAGAACAAGTGTATTGAATTAAACCCTGAAGAATCTCTCAAAAATTTTGAAAAAGGGTCAAGTATCGTTTACTCCCGCGGTCGAGTATCGCGATACTTAGCAAGTATCGTGAACTCCTGTGGTTGAGTATCGCGATATTTCCCTCCGATCGTGTATCGTTTCATACCGATCGTGATACTTGGACAGAGATGGTTTCGGACCAGAGATCGTTTCGTCCAGAGATCGTGTATCGTTTTGGCCAAAGATCGTAGATCGTGTATCGTCTGGATCAAAGATCGTGTATCGTTTGGCTTAAGTATCATGTATCGCTTCTTAGAGATCGCGATACTTACCAAAGATCGCGTATCGTTTTGTTCAGGTATCGTCGATCGTTTGGTTCAAAGATCGTGTATCGTTTGGGTTAAGTATCGTGTATCGCTTCTCAGAGATCGCGATACTTACCAAAGATCGCGTACCGTGTTGTTCAGGTATCGTCGAACGTTTCCACTTCAAAAGGTCGTGTATCGTTTAGGGGAAGTATCGTGTATCGTTTTCTCCCGAGTATCAAGTATTGTTCCCCATCAAGTATCGTTTTTCATCAGGTATCGTGTATCGTTTTGAGACAGAGATCGAGTATCGTTTGGGATCAAATATCGAGTATCGTTTGAGCCCAAAGATCGTGTATCGTTTTGGGCTAGAGATCGTGTATCGTGGAATTTGGAGTCAAGTGTCGTGATCTGGAAAAAAATTCTTTTTCAGTCATTTCCCAGCCAAAGTCTTCTAGAAATTTTGATCTTTAGTGAAGAATCCCAAAGGCTAGAGGGTTGCAAGGGCTGATCAGAGTTGTTAGGTGGATGAACCTGAGATCCGAAAGAACCCTAGGAAGCCGAAGAAGTGTAATCTCTTCTGTAGGTAGTGTAGCAGAGCCAAGTAACCGTTCACATTACTTGGAGACCTCCAGTGAGTCAGAGGAAGAAATTCCCATGGCTTCAGAGGATATGAAGAACACAGTACCCATGATTGGCATGATGTCAATCATTGAGGGAGAGTACAGGACCTCCTTGGAGTATGTGAACACCAACCAAAATGAGATCCCTATTTATTTGGATGGTCTAAACAGATCAGTGGCCAGGTTAAAGAAAGCGTCAGAGGCTTACATAGTGCCTAGACCAGCAGTCAAGTATGTAGGAGGTTTTTACATGGACAAAAGAGATATCCAATATGTTGTCACGGAGCACCCGGAAAACATTAATGAACATGGTGAAGAAAATAATGCTTCAAACTTAAATGGAGGTGGGAATGAAGAGCAAGTAACTACACCTAGAGGGAGATCTACTATAGCTAGGATATGGAGAGGAGACCTGATTCCCCAAGACGACTCCTTAATGGATGTATATCTGATCAATGGGATGGAGCATCTTCTTAGAGCACATTCTTCGATATGGGAAGCTCCTCCTAATCCAGTTACCATCTATGAGTTACAGGATCCTGATTTCCCCACCATCATCACATATCTGGATAAGAATTTGAGAAGATATTGGCCCTTAACAGAATTAGAAAGAGCTGAGTTGAAATATCAGAATATTCCAGTGTTTCCCCTTAGGGACCAAGTCACTACTTCAAGAAACCCACTTGGAACATCCCAGAATGATTCAAATCAGTAGTCGGGCCAAACACAACAAACACAACAAACTCAAATCCCAGTCAGACCACATGTGCAGTTTGCAATGCCTGCAAATAACCCTAATTACCAACCCCAACTAACTATTGACCCAAGACATGGAATTCATGCTCCAGTCAGACCGCCGGTAGTAAGAGGACCAGGCATACCAATAGGAAGACCAATTTTCCCAGTGATGCCTAGACCGCCCGAAGAAGGAAGAAGATTAAGGCCAATTCAAGTGGCCAAATGCATGAGAAATCACTATGATGGCTCTAGTGAACCCTACAATCATATAGCTGAATTCAAACAAGTAATCAGAGCCGAACAGGTAGAAGACTTCTTGATCCAATATGAGTCCTTTGGTCTTACATTGTCAGACACCGCCTTAGCATGGTTCCAGCCATTGGACCCTAATAATTTTCAAAACATGGAACAAGTCTACCAAGAAATGATTGAGGAATTCACTAAGTCAGGAATTAAAAACAACTCGTCATCATTGATTCATAGCTTTAAGCAAGCCCCTACCGAATCAGTGAGATTGGCTGCAAGAAGATTCAAGCAGTATGTGGACAGATGCCCAGTAGAAGAGAGACCTACCCAAAATAAAATGGTGTCATTATTTTTGGAAGGATTGTTGAATGGATCCTTGAGATCTTTAGTATATGTAAAGAGAGTTTAGACTTTGCAAGAATGCATGAAGGAATGTATAGACCTAGAAGACAACCTAGCAGAAGATTTGAGAATACCTCATGGTAGTTTGAAAAGTGAAGATTCGGCCAGTAGCACTTCAATCCCTAAAAACAATGTAGAGGAAATAGCCGATTTGGTAGCGAAGAAGCTGAATGTTCAAGGACAGAGGAACTACCCCAATAACCCTATGAGAGTGCCTATGCTCAGAAAATGTATGCAGTGTGGAGGTGATCATCCTTCTCACTTGTGTACTAGGGGAGTAGTCCCACCACCTGCATATGCTTATAATAGACCCCCTGTCCTAGGACCTCTACAATATTGCAGTGTAGAACAAAAATATACAAATCACAGTACAAAAAATTGCCCTTACAATAGACAATCAAGACCAGCACAGCCATACATAAGACCTTACGGATACCCTCAGAGAGATCAAGGAGGTGAAGCCTTTAGATATCACCCTTATCAGCCGCAGGCACCAGTGCCACAACCATATGCGTATCAAGAATACACCCAACCACAACCAGTACTAGGACAACAACCGCCCCATCCTCAGAACGTTGTCCCAGTCAAGATTGCTCAACCTGAAGAAAACCTAGAGAGAGCAATAGTCCCAGCCACACCTTTGACTAGTAATGAACCATATGACTCGTTTTATGACCCTAGTCAAAGAATATATCCCAATTATGAAAGCTCAATGATGGAATATGGACAACTGTATGAACCATATGCCTACAACATGGAAGTATCAGATAGTTCATACGAATATGAGCAGGACTATGTGTCATTAATGTACACAGCTCCTAGAGCAACCATACCACCCCCACCCATGAACAGACCGCCTGTACCCAGAGGACCATGCTATAGATGTGGAGGTGATCATTATATCAGAGAATGTACATTGCCAAACCCACCACCACCACAATGCGTCTGGGAAGGCTACTGTAGTGATTGTGGTAAGGAACACCTTTTCAGAGATTGCCCCAAGAATCCCAACAAGGTTACATCCAACGTGCAAATCAATGTGATAGAAGTAATCGAGTCATCAGGGAGCGATAAGGAATATACTGTACCATTGAAGGCAATAACAAGAGCCAAAGTTAGAGAGACCCTAGAAAAACCTGAAAAACACGATCAAAGTAGCCCAGAAATGAATACACCCACACCACAGAGAGTGGAAGACTCGGAAGAGCCTGCAAAAAGTGTTGTAAGTTAAAGAACCCAAAGATGGAAGAACCGTAGAGATAGAATAAAAGAAAAGAAGTTATTGCAGAAGAAGGAAAATGAGAAGAGCAAACAAAACCCAAAAGAGGAAAATGAAGAAGAAAATAAAAATGAAAAGTACAAAAAAGAAGAGGTAGGATCAGTGTTAGCAGATCCCATGCCTGAAGAATTAGCTATGTGGATTCAAGCATACAAGGCACGAATAAGAGCCGGACCGACCATCGAACAACATGAAAGAGAATACCCTAGAGGTGACCTAGAGAAAGAGAGGTTGGAGATCTACAAAAAATTGATAGAAGTTGCTCAGCAGACCTTAGAAAAACCTGTATTGCCATTGCCCAAGACCCGAATTCCTGAAAGAGAATTCCAAGAGTGCATCAACACCAATGACCATGAAAAACCTGAAGTAAGTAAGACACTTAATGGCAATTATTGTGAGGAAAAAAGGGAAGGATCCGTTGTTCCCGAAGTAGAAGGAGAATGGCCTAAAGATTTGTGGGCTAAAGAGCCTGCAAAAAGTGTTGTAAGTAAAAGAACCCAAAGATGGAAGAACCGTAGAGATAGAATAAAAGAAAAGAAGTTACTGCAGAAGAAGGAAAATGAGAAGAGCAAACAAAACCCAAAAGAGGAAAATGAAGAAGAAAATAAAAATGAAAAGTACAAAAAAGAAGAGGTAGGATCAGTGTTAGCAGATCCCATGCCTGAAGAATTAGCTATGTGGATTCAAGCATACAAGGCACGAATAAGAGTCGGACCGACCATCGAACAACATGAAAGAGAATACCCTAGAGGTGACCTAGAGAAAGAGAGGTTGGAGATCTGCAAAAAATTGATAGAAGTTGCTCAGCAGACCTTAGAAAAACCTGTATTGCCATTGCCCAAGACCCGAATTCCTGAAAGAGAATTCCAAGAGTGCATCAACACCAATGACCATGAAAAACTTGAAGTAAGTAAGACACTTAATGGCAATTATTGTGAGGAAAAAAGGGAAGGATCCGTTGTTCCCGAAGTAGAAGGAGAATGGCCTAAAGATTTGTGGGCTAGAGTCCAAGAAGACAGATGGAAGAAAGTAGAAGGAATTGAACCACCTTTTGAAGAGATAGAAGCAGAAGAGGAAATGGAGGATTCAATACCTGAATTAAATTCAAAAGAAATTTTACCAATGGATCCTAGTGACAAAGGAGATGATGGAGTAAAGGAATTGCCCAATTACACAGGGGAGTACGAACATAATTCTGAATTGTATTGCATCCCCTCAATAAGGAAAAAAGAACCGAACCCATCAGTCCAAACAGCGGACATCATACAACACCTTAAAAAAGTAAAAATCCCTTGTACACTAACATTAGAGGAATTGTTGAAGGTTAAACCACATTTGAAGGAGAAATTGACAAGTCAATTGGAGGTCAAGACTAGAGAAAAAGAGATGTCTGATGAAGTAAATACTATAAAGATCCCAGTGGATAAAGTAGGAGATTTCAGTGAGGGAGATGAAGGAAACACCTGCCTTCCAATTACTTTTAGGGGTTATACCACCAAAGCCATCTTAGATTTAGGAGCTGGTGTAGGCATTGCTACCAGAGAAATCTGGGAGAAATGAGGAAAACCAGCTTTAAGACCAACGTGAATGAAAATACAAATGGCTGATGGACACACAGAAAGACCCTTGGGATTATTGGAACGAGTAGTATTTACCACCTGCGGAGTTGAATTTGAACACACCTTAGAAATTTGTCAATTTGAAAGGGCAAGAAATTATGAAATGATATTGGGGAGACCTTTCATGAGACAGTTAAAGGTTGTGCAAGATTGGGGAAAAGATGCAGTGTACCTACAACATGAAGGAACCACCACAAGAATAAATCTTCACACCTATACATATCAAGATGTTCCCCCCTTACAATGGAATCAAATTCACAAGGAAGAAGATGATCAGTCAGTTCACAGCATAGGTTCTAGTGACCAATCTTGGATGAACGAGGACACTCATCTATGGATATGCGAAACTGCCAAAAAGGAAGAGGATAGGAGAAAGGGATGGCAGCAAGGGCAAGGAGTAGCTAGGTCTATACAAGATCCAGCTTACATGCCTCAAGTCTTTTTAGATGAAGAGTTCGAACCTCATGGCTGGATGGAGATTTTAGCGACCCTCGATGTATGCGTGAACGAAGAAGTGATAACTATGAATGAATGTATTGATGAGGAAGGATATGACGTTAGTCTATATGTAGTAGTTCTTCAGGAGGCTGAAGAAGGAGAAGTGATAGAGAAAGAATGGAAGGAGGACTATGAGAGCATTGAGATGGAACTAGAACCAATGGAACCTGAGGAGGAAAATCAAAACATAGGAACCACTACTAACGAAGATAACCAAGAACCTAAACAGGAAGAAGAGCCGGAGTTAGACAAAGAGCCAGAGAATGAAGAAAACAAGCCACAAGATCAGTTTGAAGTGCCAGCTCACTTCAAAAAATATGAAGTAGAGGAGAGAAAAATTGCTATTCAAATGCCTAAAAGAGAGGCACAGCCAGGAATAGCATATGACAACAAAGAACAAACCAAGAAGATAGTAGTAACGTTAGAAGAAGGAGAAGAACGATGTACTTTCATAGGACAAGATGTCTCCATAGAGGAAGAACAAGAGTTAATACGCCTCATAAGAGAATATCGGGATGTTTTTGCCTGGACCTACAAGGATTTGAAAGGAGTAGATCCATCTATTTGTGCCCATAGAATTCCCATGACATCCGAAGCCAAACCTTCTAAACAAAGACCATATACATACAACGATGTGTATTCAGCAAAGATAAAGGAAGAGATAGACAAATTGTTAGATGCTGGATTCATGTACGAGATTGAGCACACAGAATGGGTGTCACCTTTGGTGGTTGTACCGAAAAAGAATGGAAAGTTAAGAGTGTGCATCAATTTGAAGAAAGTAAATGCCGCGACCATAAGGGATAGTTATCCATTACCAATTTCAGATCATCTCTTGGAAAGAGTGGCAGGAAAGGAAGTCTATAGCTTTTTGGATGGCTTTTCAGGGTATAATCAGGTAGCTATTGCTCCTGAGGACCAACATAAAACAGCGTTCGCAACTGAATGGGGAGTATACGCCTTTAGAGTCATGCCTTTTGGTCTAACTAATGCCCCAGCCACCTTCCAAAGATTGATGTGCCATGTATTCAAAGAATTCCTAAGAAAAAGTATGGAGGTCTACGTGGATGATCTTTGTACTTATTCAGCTATACGATCAGAACATATCCCCGAGCTAGAAAAGATCTTTGCTAAATGTCGACAGTATCGAGTATGCCTTAACCCAGAAAATGTGTTTTCATGGTTAGACAAGGGAAAATATTAGGGCATATTGTCTCCAAAAATGGAATCTCAACTAATGAAGACAAAATCAAAGTAATTCTGGATTTACCAAGACCAAAGACGGCTAATGAAGTTCAAGCATTTATGGGACATTGTGGATACTATCGAAGATTTATACATATGTACGCCATAATTGCTAGACCTCTCTATGCATTATTGACTCAATTTAATTGGACCGAGGAATGCGAGAGAGCCTTCAATGAGTTAAAGAATCGATTGAGTTCAGCACCAATCCTTCGAGTACCTAACTGGAATAAGCCATTTCATATTCATGTGGATGCTTCCAAGTTTGCCATTGGTTGCATCTTAGCTCAACCTGCCGATACAGGAAAACTAGACCACCCTATAGCCTATGCTAGTAGACAATTAAATCAAGCAGAACACAATTATACCACCACGGAGAGAGAAGGCCTAGGGATGGTGTACGCAGTCAAAAAGTTTAGACATTACCTGTTGGCAAACAAATTCAAATTCTTCATTGATCATCAAGCCCTACTGTACCTAGTCAACAAGCCTTGTAATACAGGACGACTAGTACGATGGTTTTTATTGCTAATGGAGTTTGATTTTGAGGTAGTAGTCAAGAAAGGAAATACTCACATAAGAGTAGATCACTTATCAAGAATGACCCATGGAGAACCACCCTTAGGAGTACCTGATGATCTGCCAGATACATACCTATTTAACCTAGAAGTATGTCCCCAATGGGCAGAAAAGTTGATCATGGGATCACACCAAACCGAACCCAAGACCTTTGGAAGACTAAAAACCTTCATATCATTGCGGGAAGTTTGTATCACCAAGATTCAAGTGGATTGTTAATGAGATGTGTAGAAGAAGAGGAACAGGAAATGTGGCTTCAGAAAGCACATGTAAACCAATGGAAAACTCATTTGAATGCAAATGGAACATGGCAAACCTTGAAGAGGTTAGGCATATATTGGCCGACCATGCAGAGAGACACACATAATTATGTGTTGTCAGGAACAAAATCCAGATGAGAACTCAACTCTATGCTATTCCACAATAGCACCGAGATGGAGCATGCCTCTGGTAAAGTTCTTGAAAACTCAAGAATACCCAGAAGGAGCTACTTCAGCAAGGAAACGTACACTTGTAGAACAAAGTAAGGATTATGCCATTATAGGAAAACAACTTTTTAAACGAGGGAGAGATAACCAATTAAGAGTGTGCATTCACGAAGACGAATATCTTTCTGTTTTAGAGATGGCCCATACAGGAGCTGCAGGAGGGCACTTCTCTGCAGATAAAACAGCAAAAATGATCCTCTTTGCTGGAATGTGGTGGCCAACTCTACACCAAGATGCCATGACATATGTGCAACGATGTGATACTTGCCAACGGACAAAATATCCAATTAGAAGAGATGAAATGCCACTTAGACCCATGATGAGTGCCAGAGCTTTCACGAAATGGGGAATAGACTTCATAGGACCTATTAGCCCACCAGCGAAAGGATCCCATGCCGAATATATAATTGTAGCCACAGACTATCTGACCAAATGGGTTGAAGCCAAAGCAACCAAGAAAAATGACGCAAGAACCACGGCTAAGTTTCTCTTTGAGAACATTTTCACTAGATTTGGACTACCGATAGAAATTGTGAGTGATAGAGGTACGCACTTTGTGAATGAATTCATAGAAGCTCTACTGAATGAATTCTTGGTAATTCATAAGAAATCAGCTCCTTATCACCCACAAGCCAATGGACAAGCTGAGAGTTCGAATAAAATCTTGTGTACAGTTCTCACAAAAATTGTTAACGATGGTAGATCAGATTGGGATAAACAATTACATCATGCTTTATGGGCATTTCGAGTAGCCTATAAAACTGCCATAGGCACTACTCCTTTTAACTTAGTATATGGACAAAATGCCATTTTGCCAATTGATTTCTTAATTCCCACTCTCAGAGTAGCAACCACTTATGAGTGGACGGGACATGAACTATCAGCTCAATTGGATCAAATAGAAAAACTTCACGAAACTAGGTTACTGTTGGTGCATGACAATCATCAATTGAAGGATTATGAAGAAATGAAGTCAAGGAGTCAAGAAAAGAACAAGTTCACAAGGGTGAAGGAAGGACATATTCAGAAATCCAAAGATGTGTACACATATGTACATTAGCTGACTTATACTTTTGTTTTAGTCATACACTTGTATATATTCATCTATAAATATGTTGGAAATGTCGGGGCAAAGGAGAGCAGAAGAAGAATTGAGAATAGGTAGAGAGAAATCAGTTGTAAGAAGTGTCATTAGACACATGAAGAGTGAGTGAATTGTCTATCCTCACTTAGATGTAATTTTTCTGAGTAATCAAGAAAACTTGCGCCCGATAATTTGCTGTCTGCTCCTTCTGTGTTTAATCTTTTGAGAAATCCTTCTACACATATCTAAGTCCATAGCTAATCTATCTATGGCTAGAGTTTGAGAGGTTAATTGTAATCAGGCTGAGAGAATTTTGTTTAGGAACATTCATATGTGAGAATGTTCTAAGAGTCGTGAAAACTGGCGCAATTTTCATCTTCAGAGAAATGGTCATTGCTCAGTCCACAGTGTAAAGTTTTACACAAGTGAGGGCTCAAAATTTAAGTTGGAAGGTAAGACATCTATGGCTAAAAGATCTTGATCAAACGGGATTTACTTTGGGAGAACCAGTGTTAAGAAGTTGCAGGTGTCAAAGTCGCCATTGCAGAGAAGCTGTTTCAGACATAGGTAAAATGTTTCACACATTTCTCAGTGTGTACTCAATCATTTTGAGAAATTTAACTTGATAAAGGTGCGCAATCTTGAGGCGAAGTATTGTACAAAGTTTTGTCAAAAACTTTACAGTATTGATTAGTCAATGAGTGATTAATCTACAGCAGACTTTTCTGAGAAGTTGAATTTTTCAGAATAATCAGTTTCTTGATAAATTGGTGGAGTCTAAGGTTAATCTTGATATAGAGGTTATCTAAATTCAAGGTTAACTTGTTCTTTTGGAGATTAACACTCTCCATCAGTGGTATCAGAGCAGGTTGTGTCAAAATTGAAGTGAAGAAGACTCCGACTACTGCAGAAATACAAACCTTTACATCTTGAAGGTGCAGAAGGATAAAGGTTGAAGAAAACTTGAAGGTAGACTCATTCAAGCTATCAAAAGGATCAGAAGAAGCGAGATTCAAAGTCAAGGTACATTTATTTCCTGTAAAGGTTAAAGTTTTGAGATTACAGGTGAAGTAAGGATGGGAGATAGTCTCCAAATTGAAAAGTTGGATAGAGAGAACTATCCAGCTTGGTCTATGAGGATGGAAGCTCATCTTATGAGCAAAGATCTGATAGGATACATCACAGGAGATGAAGAAAAGCCAGAATTCAGAGATCCTAGTGTTCCAACTAGAGAGGAGCTTGCATACTTGAAGAATTGGATGAAGAAGGATGCTCAAGCAAGGAGCATAATTTACATGGCAGTCAATGACTACTTGCTTCCTCACATTAGAGGACTTGAAAGTGCATGTGACATTTGGAATGCTTTGGAGGAGCATTTCCAAAACACAACCAAATCAAGGAAGGCTTCACTATGGGCAGAATTTACTACCTTCAAGAAGAAAGCCTCACAATCAATCTCTGATTATGTGAGAAAGATGAAGGACATTGCAGATTCTCTAGGTGCAGTGGATGAAGATATTGAAGAAGACAAATTGGTAAGACAAATACTCACAGGGCTAAGAGGAGATGAGAAGTGGAAGCCTTTTATTTTGTCTACAGAACTTTCACTAGATCACTTCACTCCTGATTTGAATCAATTGTTAGGTCATATGCTAACTTTTGAGAATGATGTCAAAGGAGATGTTGATAAGAGTGCAAGTCATGCAATGTATTCTAAAGACAAGAAGAAAGCTAACAAAGGAAAACAACAATCAGGTGATGAAGAAGGTACTTCAAACCAAGCCAATTTCATGAGAGGAAAAGGAAATGGCAGAAGTAGAGGAAGAGGCACAAACAACAAGGATAACACAAGAGCTTGTTGGATATGTGGTAAGACCAATCATCTCTCTCATGATTGTTGGCATAATAATCAGAACAATGGCAATTATCAAAACTTTAATCAAAGAGCAAGAGGTGGTAGATTTCAGAGAGGAAATTTCAGAGGTAGAGGTGGTAGGAACTCTTTTGGAAGAGGTGGAGGAAGAAACTTCCAAAACCAATCCTACAATAACACCTATTACAATTATGCATCAGATCAGAAGGAGGATTCAACTCTCATTATGAATACATGTGAAACCTCACATGAGGATATGAGAGTATTCTATATTGATTCAGGATGTAGTAATCATTTGAGTGGAAATATTGCTTTGATGATTGACCTAGATCATAATGCAATTAATCATACAGTTCAGACAGGTGATAATACAAAGCATAAGGTAAAGTCAATTGGTTCAGTCAAAGCTAAGGATGGGAGCACTCTTCTGAGTAAGGTACTTTATGTTCCCACAATACCAAAGAATTTGATCAGTGTAGGTCAAATTGTGGAAAAAGGATATGAGGTAAGGTTTACCAATGATGGAGTTTATGTTGAAGACCCTAGTCAAGGGTATAAACAAGTTGTTACAGGAAAGAAAGAAGGAAGGCTCTTCACATTGAAGGTACAAGGAAATGTTGGACATGCTATGTTCACATATGGAGAGCAGAAGGTGTCAGAATTGGATCTTTGGCACAAAAGACTTGGACACTTTAATGAAAGAGGTATCAAAGATATGATCAATAATGCTTCAGTGCTTGGGTTGCCTAACATTGCAGGTCAACATATGACATACAGATGTGAGGCATGTCAATTAGGTAAGGCTCATAAGCAATCCTATTCCAAGCATGGGTTTATGTATTCAGAAAGACTTGAATTGGTGCATACAGATGTGTGGGGTCCTTCAAAAGACTTTAGTATAAATGGTTCAAGATATTATGTTATTTATGTTGATGATGCTACCAGGTGGATCACAATTTATGTGATTAAGGAAAAGTCAGAAGTGTTTAATACATTTAAACACTATCATGCTTATGTAGAAAGGATTACAGGTCAAAGATTGAAGAGACTAAGGTCAGATGGAGGGGGAGAGTATTTTTCAAATGAATTCAATGATTACTTGTGGAATGCAGGTATAAAGAGAGAGGTTACTTGCAGATACTCCCCTCAACAAAATGGGGTAGCAGAAAGAAGAAATAGGACTCTTGTTGAGTTTGCAAGGTCCATGATGAAAGAGAAGAAGTGCCCAAATTATTTGTGGGCAGAGGCTGTTAATACAGCTACTTACTTGGTCAATAGATTGCCTTGTAAAGCTTTGCAGGGTATGACACCATATGAAGCTTGGTGGGGTAAGAAACCTACCTTGGATCATTGCAGAATATTTGGATGTTTGGCATATGCATATGTGCCATTTCAATTGAGACATAAGTTGGAGCCTAAGGCAGAAAAGTATGTTTTTATTGGCTATGATGATAAGCAAATGGGATACAGGTTGTGGAGTCCATCCACAAAGCAATTCATTGTGTCTAAGGATGTTACATTTGATGAGCAAGGTACTTGGTATGCAGGTAAATATAATATACATGCAGATGATGAAGAAGTGGTGGATCAAAGAAAAGGTAAAGCAAAGATTCAATTACTTGATGAAAGTGAGAACAATGAAGTACAGGTTGAAGTTGAAGAGAGGCCAAGGTTTGACCCAGAATGTGATGAACCAGAGACTTCAAGAAGTGCAGAAGTTAGGAGGTCAACTAGGCACAAATGGCAACCTACAAGGTATAGCTATGACACCTCATTTTTTACTATTAAAGATTATGCTTATTTGGTAAAAGCAGATGAAGATCCATCTACATATGATGAAGCCAAGTGCAAGAGAAATTGGGAAGAATCTATGCAAGAGGAGTATGATGCTTTGATAGAGAATCAGACTTGGGATCTGGTTCCTAAACCTAATAGCCAGAAAATTATTGGATGTAAGTGGGTTTATAAAACCAAACGATTTGCAGATGGAAGTGTGTCTAGATACAAAACTAGACTTGTTGTGAAAGGGTATGGAGTGGACTATGATGAGACCTATAGTCCTGTAGCAAAGATGACAACAATCAGAACCCTCATAGCAATTGCTGCTTGTAAAGGTTGGAAGTTGTCTCAACTAGATGTTAAAAATGCTTTTTTGAATGGTTATATTTCAGATGAAGTTTACATGGAGCAACCAGATGGGTTCAAAGACCAAGTGAGTCCAAATTATGTGTGTAAGCTCAAGAGAGCTTTGTATGGACTAAAGCAAGCCCCAAGGGCATGGAATTATAGGCTTGTAAAATTCTTGAATGATCTTGGATTTCAAGCATCAAAGGCAGATTGTAGCTTGCTAGTCAAAGCAAGTGAAGATGGATTCATTTATGTATGTATTTATGTTGATGACATAATACTTACAGGAACAGATGATAAAGGGATACAAATGATCAAGAAGCAGATGGAGAAAGAGTTCAAAATCAGTGATTTGGGGAACCTATCATTCTTCTTGGGAATAAAGATTTCTTATACTCAACATGGAGTATATGTAACCCAAGAAAGGTATCTTAAGAATTTGCTAACCAAGTTTAAAATGGAAGATTGCAGGGTTGCACCTACACCATTGGAAGTGAACCATAAATTGTCTAGGTTTGGAGGAGAAGAGTTCAGAGATATGAAACTTTATCAAAGTTTGGTTGGTAGCTTGATTTATGCTACATTGACAAGGCCTGATTTATCATATGCAGTTGGTGTGCTTTCACAATTTATGCATTGTCCTAGAAAGGAACATTGGATTGCAGGACAAAGAGTACTTAGGTACATCAAGGGTACACTCAGAGAAGGGTTGTACTATGGATTTACTTCTGATACAAGAGTGAAGATATATAGTGATGCAGATTGGGCAGGTAATGTGGATGACAGGAGATCAACACATGGATTCTTGTGCTATGTAGGAGACAAATTGATTTCATGGTGTTCTAAGAAGCAACATACAGTTGCTTTATCATCTACAGAGGCAGAATATAAAGGTATGGTAGAAGCTGCAAAGGAGGTAATATGGCTAAAGACACTCATGAAGGTGTTTGATGTGATTCAAAGTACTCCTATTGTTTGTGGAGATAATATGAGTTCTCTATATTTGGCAGCTAACCCTGTTTCTCATGCTAGAACTAAGCATATTGAAATACAATATCATTTCCTGAGAGAGAAGGTTATTGAGAAGGAGATTGAAGTCATACACACCTACAAAAGATCAACTTGCAGATATGATGACAAAAAGTCTAGATGGACCAAAGCTACAAAGATTCAAGGATATGGCAGGAATCAAGAAGATAGAGAAGAACCTCAATTAATGATTGAGGGGGAGCTGTTGGTGCATGAAAATCATCAATTGAAGGATTATGAAGAAATGAAGTCAAGGAGTCAAGAAAAGAACAAGTTCAGAAGGGTGAAGGAAGGACATATTCAGAAATCCAAAGATGTGTACACATATGTACATTAGCTGACTTATACTTTTGTTTTAGTCATACACTTGTATATATTCATCTATAAATATGTTGGAAATGTCGGGGAAAAGGAGAGCAGAAGAAGAATTGAGAATAGGTAGAGAGAAATCAGTTGTAAGAAGTGTCATTAGACACATGAAGAGTGAGTGAATTGTCTATCCTCACTTAGATGTAATTTTTCTGAGTAATCAAGAAAACTTGCGCCCGATAATTTGCTGTCTGCTCCTTCTATGTTTAATCTTTTGAGAAATCCTTCTACACATATCTAAGTCCATAGCTAATCTATCTATGGCTAGAGTTTGAGAGTTTAATTGTAATCAGGCTGAGAGAATTTTGTTTAGGAACATTCATATGTGAGAATGTTCTAAGAGTCGTGAAAACTGGCGCAGTTTTCATCTTCAGAGAAATGGTCATTGCTCAGTCCACAGTGTAAAGTTTTACACAAGTGAGGGCTCAAAATTTAAGTTGGAATGTAAGCCATCTATGGCTAAAAGATCTTGATCAAACGGGATTTACTTTGGGAGAACCAGTGTTAAGAAGTTGCAGGTGTCAAAGTCGCCATTGCAGAGAAGCTGTTTCAGACATAGGTAAAATGTTTCACACATTTCTCAGTGTGTACTCAATCATTTTGAGAAATTTAACTTGATAAAGGTGCGCAATCTCGAGGCAAAGTATTGTACAAAGTTTTGTCAAAAACTTTACAGTATTGATTAGTCAATGAGTGATTAATCTGCAGCAGACTTTTCTGAGAAGTTGAATTTTTCAGAATAATCAGTTTCTTGATAAATTGGTGGAGTCTAAGGTTAATCTTGATATAGAGGTTATCTAAATTCAAGGTTAACTTGTTCTTTTGGAGATTAACACTCTCCATCAGTTACAAGCAGTAGCAGGCATTTATGCTGCTAAGAGGCGACAGAAAGCATACTTTGATGCTCACATTAAGGACAAAAAGTTGAAGGAAGGTGACTTAGTCTTGGTATATACCTTGAAACAACACGCTAAGAAGTTGCAGAAGAGAGGATATGGCCCATTAATCATCAATCGTATATCGACAAGTGGAGCCATCAGCTTAGCAACCATAGATGGAGATGTATTACCAAACTACATCAGTGGATGTAGAGTAAAAAAATATCTAGAACCATTGACCGAAGAAACAATGTCTCGATTAATCAAAGGCAAGAATCGACGTACTGAGGAGGAAAGGATACGAGAAGAAGCGAGACAGGAAGCCCTAGAACGAATTAAGAAACGGAAAGAGTGGATGAGAGAGAGAGATGAGAGATATCGACTAGGAGAAGAACTCATCTCAATGGCTAATTTTAGAGCCACTAAAAGCGTAGGTTCACAGAGAACGCAACCGTATTTAAATTTGGGAGCAGGTAAAACGGAGTACCACTTGGTGGATGCTCTCATTGACACAGGAGCTGCCATAAGCTATATCAAACTTTCTTTGACCCAGAAACTCAAGGAAGAAGTACGCCCATCGATGGCACAGTTGATAGGAATAGGAGGAACGATTACTCAATGCATGGGTGAGATCACCTTACCTCTGCATCTTGGCAACAACACTATGGAACAAAAGCTATTAGTGTGTCATGATCAGGATTTACTTGAAGATATTGTGTTAGGTCAAGATTGGATTTACGAATATGAGGTGACCATTCAATTGGCTTTAGGATACATCTCTACCAGGATAGGACATCGTGATGTATTTAGTTTGTTAGACGAACGACCAATCAAACCTGTAAGCATAGATCCAAAAGTTTATCCCAATGAACAAAGTCAGGAGTGTATGTTCACTAGCACTATAGAAACCCCATCGTCAAGTACTATATGTGTGGACACTTTGATTCCTGCTTGCATTCCATCTTCTAGTGTGACAAGTCACAAGAGTGTCAATCTATCTGAAACCAACCTCAGTGAAGCACCATGCATAAGAGAGACCAGTACTCTGAGTGATTCAAATTCTATACCTATTAAAATATACCCTATTCCGTACACTCAACAAGCTTGGATAAGGAAAGATCAAGTGAAGGAATATCTTCGACGACAGAAGCACTATCGACATCGGAGCAACCAAGCAAGTAACAAAGCAGATAATTTTGAGCAGCAAAGACAACAACGAAGTGCTACAATTTGGATCCCAAGGAAAGTAATAGCCGCTCAACTGGATCGATCGCAAATATGGATTCCTAAATCATGCGCTCCAAAGAAGCTAAACCAAAACGAGGAACCTCAGCATAAGAAGAATCAACAGGGTCTACAAGCAAAACAGCCACAGAAGAATAGCTATTGGAAGAAGAAGGAGTCTGCAGACGCAATACAAGCCAATTTGAGATCCCCAAAACAGATAAAGCAGACTTACAACAGGAGAAGAACCACATTTACCAAGAAGGTGGGGAATACACATTCCACCAGATTTTCACGCCAAAATACAAAGATGATGTTAATCTGATTGGCGCACTAGTTTACTTTATGTTTCCACTATTTTTCTTCCATTACATTTTGAGTCTTTCAACTGAGTTACAGTTTCTAAGTGTTTTCTCTTGTAGCCTTGAGCTATAGCTTAACAGATGCAATATAACAAAAAACTTGAGTGCTACATGGGAACAGCTTCCTTTCCTCAGGCTTTGGTTTTTTATGTCAATTCATCCATATAGCAGCGTATTGAATTGGAATTAAGGGTTGTTACTTCTCATTTATACTTTCTGCTAATTGTCACTATGAAACTATGGCCCCATATTTGCATACGTTGGGTGTTCGAGATTGACATCTACAGTGAGTGAATGATGAGATTAACAGATAGCGGCATTTTTTTCGATAGAAAGGTTCATGTGCAACATGCTCTATTGAAACAGTTGTATGCAATTTGTTTATTTGCATATTCCTAAAGCATAAATCGTTGAACTCTATTTTAATATATATAAAAACTATCATATAAGGAGAAAACACATCAAGATTGTCAAAGCTAAAGGCATAAATCATTGAACTCTATTACTTATATTGAGGATTTGAATTTGAGACTTCCATAAGGAGTTATACATTCCACGTATTTGAAACCATGGGATTGCAAGATTTGAACAAGCTTTATGTTCTCGAATGTTGCGAATCATCCTCTCCTAACTAATTGTAAACAAGTCATGAGAATATGATAAAGTTCATAAGGTTTCTTTTTGGATCTATTCTCTCTGAAATTCCGTTGAGTTATTAATATGCTCTTTGAATCTCTCATTACCTGAGTTTGCAAAAAGCACCCGGTGTGCGCCATATTTCCGGCGGTTGGCTTGATCCACCGACCATCGTTTTTGCTCCGACACTTTTGTGAGAGCGATTTCTGACATGCTGGCGGATCAATTCAGCCGTATCGCTAACGGCGCATGCAGGGAGCTTGGAGCAAGCTCAGGCGATATGGAGACTCATGAAAATTTAGAGAAATAATGAGTACTTCAGTTGAAACCATATCCTCGTGTCAAGAAAGTAGAAGCAAATCATCAAAAAGTCTTTGTCATTAAGCTCATCATCATTCAAAATTTATGACGTATCATTAAATCATAAATTTAAGCATTCGAATTCTAATTTTTATTTAGACAATAACTCCAATGTATTTCTCTACGAAGAAAATTTTATCAAAATCCTCCGAGCTTTGTAGTTGATGCTGACAACTTACTTCCAATATCAATAGCGTTCTATTGTTTACAACGAAATAAATAACATAAGATTAGTAGAGAGGATTTCATGTGCGTGACAATAACCTTTCATAATACTATAAGCAAAATATATGACAAATAAACGAATAAATTTAATTATGGTAATCAAATTTCCTACGCTCATTAGATCTTTAAAATGCAATTGAAGCTCATTTAATCATTAGAACAACTCTATAAAACTATCTTGAAACTTGAGATGATGGTCACAGAAAATCATTGCTCTCCGAATTTCAATAACAGTATGCGATTGGCTAAGAAATAGGTTCGCGATCATTAGCCTTAGATCTTATGAGGATCTAATTTCATGTCTTATATATATTTATCTTTTAACTAATACATTAGCTAAACATTTGCGCTTAAATAACAATTTTCTTAGTACGGAACTATTTTTGTGTCTCTAAACTTCCATAGAAAATAGAGTAACAAAACGCTCATCACAGACCGTATACTGGTTTAGCTTTATTTTACATGCTTGCACGCGCAACCAAGACATCTGTTTTGATTTACCTGTTTCAAATTTAATAAGTATAAACAGAAATAATGCGAAATTCTACTGAAGGAGAGCGATTGAAAATGCACAGAAAGGAAAGTATATCCAGAGTGGTAGATTGGGACACAAGATTTCATATTCCCTCCTCCAGATTGCTCATAGCTGTCTGTCAACTCAAAAAATAAAAATGGAAGGTGAGCGAATCAAGGAAATGATCTATGATTTCTTCACATATCATGATTCAAATTCAAAAGCCTTTCTATAATCTGGGAAGTCGTCTTCAGCACAAAATTCATCTGCAAATTCAGTTATATTCAAAGTCGTGTTAACAATTTTTACCAATGATTAGCTTCAATTAACTCTTTGTAGAAATTGTTTCCTGCGCAAAGCTATTCAGAGTAGCACCAGCAAAACATTGATCATGATCTTTTACAGCATGCACAACTGTAAAGCATCAGTTACAACTCTCTATAGTAACATAAAAAAAAACATTAATATAACAGTGAATCGCCATAGCTGTCTGTCAACGTTTTCCT
The DNA here is from genome assembly GCA_020310875.1 of Ceratopteris richardii. Classification (NCBI taxonomy): domain Eukaryota; kingdom Viridiplantae; phylum Streptophyta; class Polypodiopsida; order Polypodiales; family Pteridaceae; genus Ceratopteris; species Ceratopteris richardii. The sequence continues at coordinate 175,487,622 of CM035424.1, read as the reverse complement.
CCTCCGCATATATTTTCCCCTAAAAACTCCTCAGTTGAAACGATGTCGTCATTCCTTTCTGATATAGCGCAGCACAAACCATTCCCAAAATTGCTAAAATCAATCATGTATATTTATTTCTGTATATATATTTACGATTTCCAATCCTCTAAGATCAAATGTTGATGCATGGATGCCCTCTTAAGGTACATAACAAATAACTCTAACACCGGAGTTACATCATAAAACATCGCGTGGATCAAGTCGAAAGCCAAGAAAAGCCTTTCATACGCACGTAAATGGAATGTAAGACATAGAAAACTTTAACAAAATAATGATTCGTTATCGTGTGTATCAGATTTGACATCGTGACCTTTCACTTCTATATGCAGAGACTATGTCAGTCTGATTATCACTATATCTTTACACTTTTGAGCACGCCATCATCTGGCTAGACAAAATTAGATTACCAAAACCTTTTTTCACTCAATAAAACAGAATTTCATAAAAAAGTAAGGAAAAAAAACACATCAAATTGCACGGTCTTCCGTAATCTGAATCGTGCATCTATAAATAAAAGTTCGAATGACATAACTAATAGCGGACATAATTTGCATTGATAAGAATTACTGCTCTACAGACCATTATACTCAAAACTAACAATGGTATAATGGAAAGCGAAGCGCAAAAAAGATTAGTCGTTAGAATGCATAGAGAAACGCAGAAAGGATACGCAGCCGTTTGAAGATGTACAACGAAAACATATATTCCATTGATGCATAATAGACGAATGTTTTCTTTTTTTTTGTTGAACATAAAAGATCGCAAATTCGCTCATCATAATCAAAGAAAGTATTACACCTCAAACCTTTAGGTAGTTTTCATCTTCTCTGCCAGATGGGTATCAATGTCGTTGTACGGATTGCTGTTTGTGATCCGATTTCATTAGCATGCGCTCAATCCTCCGACTCCTTAGTGTGCGTCAGATGATCCCAAGCTACGCTGAAGAAAATCTTCAGAGATGTGCTATTTCTTGGTCCGGAATTCTATATTCATTTGAGTAGTCTCCAATATCCATCACTAGCATGAACCTATCTTGTTCCTAACTGCTTACAATTCATCATCACATAATTGTAGATGCTCATAGTTCAAGGATCCTAGAGATCTTCAAAACAAAAACTTCCTATTCTCTATTGCACAATGTTTCCTCACGTTGCTGTCCTTTCAGCTCCAATGACCGAAAACTTCTCCTCTGATTTGCATTGTAATCTACTCCTTTTTAGTTTGATCACCTCTCATGGCTTCAAGGTCTCCTTCGTGGGATCATTTCAACTACTTCAGATCAACAAAAATTTCATGTTTAGCTCCTGCGTAGCGTTCGATAATCTGCATCCTAATCAGTTTATGCCTCTCTGCTCATGAAGTCCGATTCTGGAAGATGCATGAGTTCGCCTTCGAACCTCCAGCACGTGTCTGCCTATTTAGTTTAAAACTAGATACAACAGACTTCCAACCCTCTGCATGTCACGCACGATTCGTGTTCACTCAAGTGATAGCTCCACTTTTATTTCTTTAAGACCTCTGTGAATCACCAGTTTCATATGCAAATCAGCTTCTTTTTCTTCTAGATAATGCCACGCTAGGGGAGACTCTCATGCGTGCACAATATTGGAAGTTATAGCACTAAAAAAGCCAAGCCAATTGAATGCGAGTTTCATCAACAAAGCCATAGATCTGCTTTAATGAATTCGAGCATTGACATTCTCTATGAAAATAACGAAAGAACATCATATTTTGACCAGGAATATAGATGACGCCATAGACAATTTCTGGATGAGCTTAATCACGAAGCTTCTCTTGGTCTTGATGATTGCATATTTGTACTCATCACTAACCTCTGGATAGGCCTTCGCGATGGCTAAAATGTCACGAGGAAGGAGATAAGGAAGAGAGCTCACACACACTCTCACTCTCAAGGAGAAGCACACACACAGATTGAAGCAAGGAAGAAGGATCTTCTTCTTCTTCTTCTATTACATAAAAGGAATGTAAAAGAATGACCTAAAAACAAGAATACAACCAGTGCAATATATAAAGACCAGTACATAAGGAAAAACCTAATGTCCGCGAATGAGTGAGCTGGCAAGAAACAAATGTGCCATCACTCTCGATAGATAAATCTAATAAAGCTCAATGAAGTATCCCTGACATATACCGGTGTGACCACTATACATGTCAGAGAAACGAAAAACTGGTACGTGTCATCCTGGATCATCACATGTTGAGCTTGATATCTCAACACTCCCCCTTAAGCTCAATGCCATATCCTGTAATCCAAGCATCTTCCGAAACTTCTTCAACTTCTCAGCTCCAAGTGCTTTGGTGAAAATATCAGCAACCTGCTCATCTGTTCTCACATAAACAAGATCAATATCACCTGCTAATACCTTCTCTCTGATGAAGTGATAATGTACCTCGATATGCTTTGTTCTAGCATGGAAAACAGGGTTCCGTGCTAACTGTATGCTGCTAAGATTATCACAATAGATAGTGATAGGCTTTTGCACTTCCACACCAAAATCTGCAAGTAACATCTCCAGCCATGATGCCTCACATGCTACCATTGCAGCACCTCTGTACTCAGCCTCTTTACTCGACAAAGCAACAGTGGGTTGCCTCTTACTGCTCCATGTAATAGCTGCATGTCCAAGTGAGAAAAGAAAGCCACTAGTAGATCTTCTATCTGGAGTACTACCAGCCCAATCTGCATCGGTGTATCCATGAACCTGCAAATCTACACCAGCTTCATAAAACAATGCATAATCCAAAGTAGCACTCACATAACGTAGAGTGCGCCTCAGAGCATCCAAATGTGGCTTCCTGGGAACCTGCATAAACTGACTTTCAAGTCCAACAGTGTAGCTTAAATCAGGCCTTGTAATTGTAAGATATATAAGACTTCCCACAATTTTCCTGTACATAGTAGCATTTTCCAATGCTTCACCTGATGTAGTATCCAATTTTGAATTCTGATCTAAAGGCATAGAAATTGGCTTACAATCAGCCATACCATACTTTTGCAGCATATTCAAGGCATATTGCCTTTGCGACATCCATATACCTGTTTTTGTATGTATAAACTCGATGCCCAAGAAATAGCGCAGCACACCAAGATCTTTCATGTCAAATTCCTGCATAAGAAGTTTCTTTACCTCTTTGATGCTTAAATCATTATCACCACCTACAATCAGATCATCAACATAAATAGCCACAATAGTGATGCCATCATCAGCCTTCCATGCATATAGTGAATGATCTGCATCACACATAGAAAACCCAATGCTGGTTAAGTAATCAGCAATCCTTGCATGCCATGCACGCGGAGCTTGCTTCAGCCCATACAAAGCCTTTTGCAACCTGCAAACATATTCTGGATGATTTGAATCTTCATATCCTTGTGGATGGTCCATATATACTTCTTCCTATAACTCACCATGTAGGAAAGCATTCTTCACATCCATCTGATGCAAAGTCCATCCTTTTGCTGTAGCTAATGCAACAAGTGTTCTGACAGTAGACATTTTAGCTACAGGGCTGAATGTTTCCTCATAATCAATGCCATATGTCTGTGCATAACCTTTAGCTACCAATCGTGCTTTATACCTGCTTATGCTACCATCAGCATTATGCTTTACCTTGTAAACCCATTTGTAGCCTATGGATTTCTTTCCTTGCGGCAATGGAACCAGCTTCCATGTATCATTTCCATAAAGTGCAGCCATCTCCTCATCCATAGCTTTTTCCCAATCTGCATTACCAATTGCATCTTCAAAACAAGAAGGTTCAGCATCTTGTATTACCTTTGTCATGTAGGCACAATGGCGAGCCATGTAACTATCATATGTCAATCGTTGCACTGAATTACGCATCCTCCTAGATCTTCTTGGTCCTGGGTCACTTCTTCTTGTATCGTCTGCATGTGCCCTTCTTACTCCTGGAATCTTCATAGAGGGCAATCCAAGTTCCTCATCAAGACTCTTTTCTGAACCGCTTGAATCTCCATCAACGTCTTCAAAACCTGCACCTGTTTTACTACTAGCAAAAAGCTTTTCTTTACCTTTCTTGGATGTATTTGATGAATTTGCTGGACTGAAATTTCCACGCAATCTTCCACTCCATGGATTTGAGTTGGAACTATTGCTTGGTGATGCATCCGGTCCACTCAAAACTTGAGATTCTGCACTAGATTTTTCAGCATTTTCTTTGTCATTTGGTTCAAGATTCAGTCCTTCTTTGGCATCTGCATAGAAGTTTGACATTTCATCAAATACCACATCTCTGCTCACCTTCACCTGTCGTGTGAGTGGGTTATAACATTTGTACCCCTTTTGCTCAAGGGAATATCCAATGAAGACACATTTTTCTGCTTTCGGATCAAGCTTCGTCCTCAACTCATCTGGAACATGTACATATGCAATACAGCCAAAAACTTTCAGATGTGATAAGTTTGGCTTTTTACCTGTAAATTTCTCTTCAGGTGTAACTTGATGTACAGTAGCAGTCGGAGTTCTGTTCATGATGTATAGAGCAGTATGCACAGCTTCTGCCCAATAACAATGAGGCATATTCTTCTCAGCCATCAAGGCTCTTGCTATTTCTGCAATATGTCTATTTTTGCGTTCAGCAACACCATTCTATTGTGGTGTGTACCTGCATGAAAACTGACGCCGAATTCCATGATTTTTTAGAAAATTGTTGAACTCATTTGACATGTATTCACCTCCTCCATCAGATCTTAATGCTTGAATGTACTTCCCTGTTTGCTTTTCCACCATAACTTTAAAATTCTGGAAGTGATTAAACACCTCGCTCTTCTCTTTCATGAAATATACCCATACTTTGCGTGTATGGTCATCAATGAAAGTAACATAAAACCTAATCGCCCATAGATGTGGTCTTTGCTGGACCCCAAACATCTATATGTACTACTTCTAGTACATTCTCACTAACATGCTTTTCATGTGGAAATGATGCTCTTGATTGTTTACCAAATTGACATGCTGCACATACCTTTTGCATTTCTGCAACTTTGAAATTTGGTAGTCCATGGACAATCTCCTTTGATTGCATCAGTTTCAACCTTTGCAAGTTTGCATGTCCAATCCGTTTGTGCCATATCTTTATATCTGCAATAACTCCTGCACCTTTTGCAAACGTGGCTGCATTCATTTCAAGAATCTTCACATTTAAGGTGAACATCCTACCCACTTTGTTTCCTTTGGCAACCAATCGTCCATCCTGCTTGTACTCTTCTACATATAATCCATCAGCATTGAACCTGACTTGTAATCCCTGGTCAAACATTTGTCCAACAGAAACCAGATTCTTCGTTATATTTGGAACATGCAGCACATCAGCAAGATGTTTTACCTTTCCGTCCTCCATAGACAATGCTATGTTTCCTGTATGCTCAATAGGATGCGATGTGTCATCACCTGTTTCAACATATCCAAGAACTGGCATTTTCTGCAAACTACTAAACCATTCTGCATGACTGGTCATGTGATTTGAAGCACCTAAATCAACATACCAGACATTATCATTCGATTTTGAAACACCAGCAGACATCGTATTCATCATGTGATGTTGAACCATAAACAACTTCTCAGAATCATCTGCACTTGTGGATGCATAGTTGTTTTGTTGCCTTCTGTTATTTTGATTCTTTAACTTGCAATCACGTTCAAAGTATCCAGGTTTACCACAATTCCAGCATCCTTTACTATCATTACCTGACTCATTTCTTTGGAAATTTCTGCGACCTCTTTGGCTCCCCCTGCCTCCAAACTATCCTCTTCCTCCTGCATGATTCTGTTGTTGACCTTGGTCTTGGTTACTGTTTCCTCTTCCACTTCCAAAACCTCTACCTCTGCCTCTTCCTCTGCCTCTTCCTCTGCCAGAGTAGAATACCTGCTCAGAAATGGGCTTTCCTTGGGAGTTTGAATCCTCACCAAGATTCTTTTCTTCAATGATCAGCATAGAGACCAAATCAGCAAAATTCGGAATATTTCCCTGGTCTGTATAGAAGTTCTAAACTGCTTATATGTAGCTCCTAAACCACGAAGGCACACTTCCACCTTATCATCATCATCTACATTCACGCCAATAGATGCAAGTGACTCACATATGCTTTTTATTTTTAGAGTATAGTCACTTACCGACATGCTCTTTTTCTCCAATGTATGCAGCTCGTTCTTGAGTTGCAATTTTCGTGCCTTTGTATTGGTCTCGTACAAAGTGACCAAACTGTTCCAAGCCTCTTTTGGAGTCTTGGCATCCTGTATGTGTCCAATCATGCTATCCTGTATGCTAACAGATAGCCAATACATTACCTTTCGTGCTCCTTGATTCCATTCCTCATATGCTCTCAACTGTTCTGCAGTCCGATTCCTTTCTGGTAACTGCAGAGCATTTTCATTCTCTCCTTCGATGTACTTCTAGTAGCCTTTTCCCATCAGGAAATTCTTCATTCTGAATCTCCAAGCATGGAAGTTGTTCTTGTCCAGCTTATCGCTCATAAGCTGACTCATTCCATCTGCGTTTGCCATTTCTGCAACAATTCACAACACCGCAACACACTACAAGCAGCACTTCTGCTTGAACATTGTCGCACTATGACATGACAGTTCGATCTCAGAAAAACATAGTTTTCGTGTGTCAATAGTACACGGAATCGCTTGAAATTCTGGATCTGGAATATATGAGTGTCGCCGAATACAACGCAAGTTACAGTTTCTGAAACTGACCTGGTTTTTCTGTGGGCCCCACCCTGCGGGCTTGAAACGGAGGTCGAGATGATTCTGAAACTTCGATCTGGCAAAAACGAGTGACCCTAAAGGGATAATTTTGGAAAATATTTTGAGGTCTTCTACCTTCACGGCGATTTCTGTAGTAAACGAAGGCCGTTTGTGAAATTGCATTTTCTCCACGCCTTGCTGTGTAGCCTTCACCGTCGCCTTCTCCATGAGCTCTCTACAGCCACGCTGGCTCTGATACCATGTCACAAGGAAGGAGATAAGGAAGAGAGCTCACACAAACTCTCACTCTCAAGGAGAAGCACACACACAGATTGAAGCAAGGAAGAAGGATCTTCTTCTTCTTCTTCTTCTATTACATAAAAGGAATGTACAAGAATGACCTAAAAACAAGAATACAACCAGTGCAATATATAAAGACCAGTACATAAGGAAAAACCTAATGTCCGCAAATGAGTGAGCTGGCAAGAAACAAATGTGCCATCACTCTCGGTAGATAAATCTAATAAAGCTCAATGAAGTATCCCTGACATATACCAACGTGACCACTATACATGTCAGAGAAATGAAAAACTGGTACGTGTCATCCTGGATCATCACATGTTGAGCTTGATATCTTAACATAAAGGAAACTATCAACTGTCGATTGATACCACAAGAAAAATCATTTGATCAAGACATAAAAGTAGAGATGAATATCTCTACGACATCGGGTCGGTGTGTCGCGATAGGTGGAAGTGTCCTGATAGGTCGGTGTGTCACGTTACCTCGGTGTGTCACGATAGGTGGAAGTGTCGCGATACTTGGGAGTGTTGTGATAGGTCGAAGTGTCACGATACTTGGGAGTGTCGCGATACCTCGGTGTGTCGCAATACCTCGGTGTGTCGCAATACCTCGGTGTGTCGCGATAGGTCGGGATATGGTGAATTTTCCTGATCAGGCTAGTGATTCTAAGAGCTCTCAGGCTATGCAGTGTCGTGGTGCACTCAGAATTGTGATTGGGTCAACTTTTCGGTGTGTCACGATAGCTCGAGCTCGATGCCTTGGGGCTTGCATAGAAAGATTCCGTACCTGCTGAGCTTGCTGGAGATGGAGATGATGTTGAAACCTGCAAGAAACATGCAAAAACACACAAAACAAGAATGCACTCTCGCTCTCTCTCAAACTCGCACAAAGCAAATGAGGAGAATAACAAGGAAGAGGGGATATGAAGTGGAGAAGGAGATGGAGATGGAGATGGAGATGGAGATGGAGATGGAGATGGAGATGGAGATGGAGATGGAGATGGAGATGGAGATGGAGATGGAGATGGAGATGGAGATGGAGATGAAGATGGAGATGGAGATGGAGATGAAGATGGAGAAAAAAACAAGAAATTTACCTACTACTTACCATTCCAACGCGTCCTCTCTACATCTTACCATCACACGCTCGTCCTCAAAGCTCCAATCCCCGGCAAGGGCGCCAAAATTTGGTGTAGCTCAGTGATGAGTAGCACCTCCTTTAATGTCAATCCGGGAAGACATGAGGATGGTATGAAGATCTCGAGCAAGTGAAGGCACAAATGTGTGAGTGAGAAGCACACCAACATGCACACACATATACACACACGTGCACACGCAGTAAGAACAAAGAGATTAAGACAATGGAATCACTTCTATTACAAGCAAGTTCTCATACAAGCTCAAAACTACAAGAAGCTAGCCCAAAAATGAGCTCTCTAGCTCTATTTATAGTTTTTTGACTAGCTTTGGCTTTGTCCAGACCTAGTGTCCGGCCTAGTTAAAAATTAGGTTCTAGGGCTTATTTGAGGGCTCAAACGAGATCTAAAAAATATGAAAATTGGCAGGCAACTACTTCTAAGGCTCCCCAAGCTCGAGGACTCCTCGGCTTGCACAAAATGGAGCTACAAAAAGATGAAACGGTATTTACAATGGTTGTTAGTGATGAGAATCACTTTTAAAATGATGTCAGGACTGGAAAAAAAAATGATGGGATGCCTCAGTGCTAGATCTGCATGTCTGCCCGTACTTGCTTTTTCCCGTATAATGCCAACAGTGAACCTAACTTCATAACCTTTTTCAACAATTTGTCCTACACTTATCAGATTCTTTGGAATTGTAGGAACATACAAAACCTTACTCAAGAGAGTACTTCCATCCTTGGCCTTCACTGATCCAATTGACTTCACATTGTGCTTTTTATTGTCACCTATTTGAACTACATGATTAGTTACGTTATTTTCCAAATCAGTCATCAAAGCTATGTTGCCACTCAGGTGATTGCTACACCCTCAGTCAATGTAGAAGACTCTTTGATCTTCACTTTGTCTTTCACAAGTTGCATTCATTATCAATGTTGAATCCTCCTTCTGATCTGAAGCATAATTGTAGTAGGTATTGTTGTATTGTTGACTTTGGAAACCTATACCTGCATTTCTTCCAAAGTATCCTCTACTACCTCTACCTCTGAAATTACCTGTTTGATTTCTGCCACCTCTTCCTCTTGAATTAAAGTTCTGATTATATCCACCATTATTTTGAGTATTATGCCAACAATCATTAGCTAAATGATTTGTCTTAGCACAAATCCAACAAGCTTTGCCTCCATCTTTATTATTTATGCCTCTTCCTCTACCTTTGCCACCTCCTCTTCCTCTTAGGAAGTTAGCTTGGCTAGTTGTACCTTCATCTTCATTTGCTTGTTGCTTCCCTTTGCTATTCTTCTTCTTATCCTTTGAATACATTGCTCGACGTGCACTTTTATCACTTTCACATTTGACATCCTACTCAAAGGTTAACATATGTCCTAGCAACTGATTTCAATCACGAGTAAAATGATCTAGTGATAATTCAGTAGACAAAATGAATGGCTTCCATTTGTCATCACCTCTCAAACCTGTAAGGATTTGCCTTACCAATTTATCCTCCTCAATATCTTCATCAACTACTCCTAATGCATTTGCAATGTCCTTCATTCTTGTTACATAATCTGAGATGGATTGAGAGGCCTTCTTCTTGAATGTGGTAAATTCTGCCCACAAAGATGCCTTCCTTGACTTTGTGGTGTTTTAGAAATGCTCCTCCAAAGCATTCCATATATCACTTGCACTTTCAAGACCTCTAATGTGAGGTAGCAAGTAGTCATTAACTGCCATGTAGATAATGCTCCTGGCTTGAGCATCTTTCTTCATCCAAGTCTTGAAATCTGATAATTCCTCCCTAGTTGGAACACTAGGATCTCTAAACTGAGGCTTTTCTATTGGAGTAGGAGAATCAACAATTGATGATTATGAAGCCTAGAAGTCAAGATATGAAGAGAAGTTTGAAGTCCAACTTCATTGTTGGAAGCAGCCAGAGGCACAGACGCCACGGAAGCATGTAAAGATGGAGCAGGGAGCCAGTCGGATCATTTTTTCAAACAACTATGTTTTTATTACCTCTTCAAACATCCAACAGTGATTTTCATCACTCTTGTAACATATGTAATATAGACAAAATCCCATTTTCTAATTCATAGCTCCATTTTGTGCAAGCCGAAGAGTCCTCGAGCTTGAGGAGCTTAGGTAGAATGCGCGTACCAATTTTCGTTATTTTTAGACATCGTTTACCCTTCCAAATAGCCTCTAGGACCTATTTTTTAACTATGCCGGTCACTAGATGTGAAACCGGTCAAAACTAGTCTAGAAACTATAAAAAGAGCTAGAGAGCTCATTTTTGAGGTTGGTTCATGTTAGCTTGTTGGAGTTTAGAGTTCTTTTGAGCTTGTAATAGTGTTCTTGAGTAATAGAGCTAATTTCCCACCTTCCATTGTGTCTTGCTTGTCTCTTCGTTGTGTGTGTGTATGTGTGTGTGCATTTCTATGCTTCTCACCTTCACTCTCACTTCATCTCACATTCACGATCTTCATATCACTCCTATCTCTTCCGCAGATTGACATTAAGGAGGTGGAGCTTCTTAACGTGGTTCTCACCATTGTGCTAGAGCAACACCAAATTTGGCGCCGTTGCCGGGGATCGAGTCTAGGACGAACGTGTGATGGTAAGAGTATAGCAAGAAGTGGCGTTGGAAGGTAAAAATTTCAGTTTTTGTTGTTGTTTTTACTTAGTTTTTAGTGTTTTTCACCTCCCCCACACTCCATCTTCATCATCGCATCATCATCTTCATCTCCAAAAAAATCAGAAAATTCACCATATCCACCCATTCACCTCATTTCCCCTCATTTGTGCATGCGAGAGAGCGAGAGAGAACTTTTGTGCTTGTGTGTGCTTGTGTTTTCTTGAGTTTTCTTGCAGGTACAGAGCTCCAGTGCATCAGGAAAGCTTGGAAAAGGTAAAATTTTACTCTCTGTCAAAGATCTGCCGAGTGTGGCGGACCATCGCGATGGTCTGCAACCTTCGGAATTCGAGGTAGGCGACCACACCACGAGGTAGGCGACCCTTGCGCATCTACGAATCCACAGGCGCATCTCAAAAATTCATACTTTGGTGGACCATTGCGACGGTCTCAGACCATCACGATTGTGTCGCACCATCGCGATTGGCTCACGCCATCGCGACGGTTCGCTCGGACCATCGCGACGGTTCACTTGAGCCATCGCGATGGTCCACTTGGACCATCGCGATTGTTCAGCTGACCTCGGGCCATCGCGATTGGCCCATGCCATCGCCACGACGGTGCCACGTGTCAAGATAGACCATCGCGACGGTTCATTTTTTCGAACCATCGCGACAGCCCAAAATCGGACCATCGCGATTGGCTCATGCCATCGCACTTGTGACCATCGCGACGGTTCACTTCGGACCATCGCGACTGTCCACCTTTGACCGTTGACCCACGCCATCGTGATTGTCCGCCTGATCACGCCATCGCGACGGTTCACTTCGGGCCATCGCGACGGTTCACCTTTTCGCACCATCGCGACTGTCCAAACCTCACGCCATCGCGATTGTTCACTTCGGGCCATCGCGACGGTTCACCTTTTCGCACCATCGCGACTGTCCAAACTCCACGCCATCACGACGGTTCGCTTGGACCATCGCGACGGTCTCAGACCATCGCGATTGTGCACCCCCATCGCAAATTTAGGGCTCCATTTTTTGACCAATTTTGAGGGTATTTTTGAGAAATTTTTGGACCATTAGACTCATAGGAGACCCCTTAGCTCATATTGGAAGGAAAACCTGATTGTCAGTTTTACCCCCCCAGGGCCTGAGCGCTCATAACTTTTTCATCCGAAGTCCGTTTTTTGAGCTTAATAGCTCATTAGAAAGCTCTTGACGAGTACTACGTGACCTCAACTGTTTTTTTCTTAAAGGATACGTCTATTTTTAGATAAGCTATTTTGAGGTTGACCTAGTTTGGGACTTGAAAGCCAGGGGGCAAACATAAAAAAAAATTTGGGCAAAAGGGAAGGGACTTAAAAGGTGTATGTACTTAAATGCTTGATCATCCAACTGTGAATTGGTCTAATATTGGATTCTTCCAGGTCTAGCAAGGGCAATCAAAGACAACCAAAGCAAGGCAGTGAGGGGCACAAAGCTTGGGAAGCACGGCTTCTTGGGCATCAGAGCAACCAAAAAAGCTGACTCGAGGTTGGAAGATTACTCAACCCCCTCAGTCAATTCTTAGCTTAGGCTAAACGGTAGTGTTGTGGAGTAAAGACGATAGGAACGCCTCAAGTTCAAGATACTTAATTCTTTCAAGCCCAAGACTAAAGCAAAGGTGTGTGTGACGAAAACCTAAAGGAAAGAACCTAAGTCTGACGAAACGAGAACTCAAAATTATAACGGAAAGTCGAATTCCTGACGCATACATTAAGACAAGAATCTAAAGAAATCTAAAAAGAATCAACAAAGTAATAACAAAGCATCGGTGACGATCTGAGCATGTACTGAGTGTACAAGGAAGAAAATTAATGAACCTTAGATCGGGCAAACATATAGGTAAGTCAGACCGACGAAGCCTTAGATCATCAGAGGCAAGTGTAAGAACTACTGCTCGATCGTGGGCTCAACAATTGAATAGTAGTTACCCCTACGAGAGCTCAGACACCAGCGGATCAGAGATGGCACATAGCACAGATAGACCAGAAGTAGGGTCAAATGTAGCCTATTTAGAAAAACCTGAAGGACCCTATCGGACTCAATTAGAGTTTCTCCGAACCAACCGATTAGGTGCTCGCATCTATGAAGATGGTCTGCGACGGCAAGTGGTGCAACTGCACAACCCTGATCAACCCATTGGATTGGAACGTCCAGTGGTGAAATTTGAGAGAGACGCGTACATAGACAAGGAAGGAACGATGTACATCTTAAGTACGCAGCCAAACAATACCAACGAGTTTGGCGTGATTCAACTAGAGACGGAAGCAAAACCTCAAGGAAAAGAACCATTAGAAGAGCCTAGAACACCTAGAGGGAAATCTGTACTGACACGAGTACTAATCCCAGAATGGATCCCTCAGGATAAGAGAAGCATAGAGTTGTTTGTAAATAAAGAAACGGATGAAGCCTTTTGGAGATACAAGACAGAACTACTTAGTGAGGTAGGTATCATCACTATATACGAGTTCAAGGACCCGGATACACCTGGAAAGGTTGTATACCTGGATGAGACTTCAGAAAGAGTCTTTGTGGTACCCGACCGCGCTAAAAACACATACACATGGAGAGGAGAATTGGTATTCCCTCCATCTAGAACGAACATGAATACAAGTCCACAAGGGGCAGGAACATCCTCGGCCCATGGAAATCAAAGAGAGGGAAATAAAGAGAGACCAGAAGTAAGCTTCACTCATCCCATAGGGAGAGATAGAACAACCACGGACACTAATAGAGTGGATAGACAAAGAGATCATGGAATACCAGGTGGTAGAGATGATTTTCCTCTACCTAGACCACGTGAACACGCCAGAATAATGAGACCCACTCAGTTAGTGAAATCAATGAAGAATTATTTTGATGGGACAGGAGATCCCTACGACCACGTCGCAGAATTCAAGCAAGTACTAAGAGCCGAACAAGTTGAAGACATGTTCACGCAATACAACGCATTTGGACTAACGTTAAAGAATACAGCTTTAACTTGGTTCCAACCATTGCAACAAAGGCAATTTAGGGACATCCATCACTTTTTAGAGTCATTCATCACTGAATTCTCTAAAAGTGGGATTAGACATGACACGTCTTCGTTGATTCATAGCTTTAAACAGACCCCTCAAGAAACAGTTAGATTGGCAGGACGTAGGTTTAGACAATATGTTGAACGATGTCCAATGCAAGAGCTACCCTCACAAGCTAAGCAAGTGTCATTGTTTCTAGATGGCTTGTTGAGCTCTAAACTGCGCTCCTATGTGTACCTAAAAGAACCCAGAACGCTAGAGCAATGTGTAAGAATTTGTATAGACATTGAAGACAACTTAGGAGATGAGTTGGAACTCTCCAAGGTCTATAAGGACTCAGACTGTTCATCTCTAGCATCCACAAAATTGTCTAACTCGATAGAGGACCTAGCAGAGAAAGTGGCCCAGAAACTAGGAGTTTCTAGTAAACCGAGGGTGCTAACAAACAAGCGTTGTTACACCTGTGGTGGTGATCATATGGAAAATGTGTGTCCCAATGCACCACAACCACAAGCCAACCCTAGTGGCCAATACTGTACAATTGAAAGAAGATACACGAATCATACGGCTCAGGACTGCCCATACAACAAACAGACTGTGAGACAGAACTACCCGCAAGCATACCCGTAGCCAGGTAGGTATCAAGGCCAATACAATGCTCAGCCTTATTACTATAGGCCTCCTCAGAACTACCCGTACCAGGCTCAATAGAGACCTCAACCTGTCTTAGCTCAGCAGCCACCCCCACCAGCGAATGTCATCTCAGTCAAATACGCTGCTGCAGAAGAGAACCTAAGTAGGGCCTTAGTGCCTTCTTCACCTTTGATCACAGAGAGTGACCCACACTCAAACAGTTTTGACTCTACGCATGTCGATAGTCCACCCGCATATTACACAGAGTCACCAGAACATGTGGAGACATATCATTATGATAGTCCACCAGTGGAACCTAGTTGGGAGCCCAACTATGCTAATGTGATGTACACAAACCCGAATCCACGGCCCCAATTGAGACAACAGAGACCACAGGGCCCTAGAGGACCATGCTTTAGATGCCAAGGAGATCACTTCATAAAGGATTGTCCACATCCTCCGATATCAGGACAATCACAATACTATAACATCCAAGGCTTTTGTGCTGATTGTGGCAAAGAGCACATAATCAAAGATTGTCCTAAGAACCCTGTTAATGCTCCGAATGTGACACCGATCAACGTGATAGGTATTGTAAATAATGCAGATGGATCCAACCCTACATACGTGCCTATCCAAGCTATAACAAGAGCCTAGGCGCTCTTACAGAACCAAAAGCTTAATCAAGAGAAAGTAGCCGAAACTAGTGAAGTTGCAGAATCTAGCAGTAAAAAGACAAAATCTTGGAAAGATTCTAGAGAACGAATTAAGAGAAAATGGAGTAAAAAGATAACGGAATTGGAAGGAAGTTTAAAGGAATCTAGAGCCAAAATCCAAGAATTGACCTCACAGGAATTGAATCAAGAGAATCCAGCTCAGAAATCAGGATCAGTTTTAGCGGAACCCATACCAGAAAATCTAGACATGATGTTTCGTGCATATCAGGCTAGATTAAAAGAGGGACCTCAAGTAGCTGAAATGAGTAAGAACTACCCTCGAGCTGATCTAGAAATTGAGAGAACTAAACTTTGCATGAAGATGGTAGAATTAGCACAAGCATTGTTCGAAGCCTCTAGATATCTTAATTGGAATAACATGGCAAAACCGGAGTTACACTTTCAAGGACTAATGGAGAGGCTAGAATACTTGATAGAGAGCAAAGAGAAAAAGGATCAGCATAGGAACCCCATTGTCCCAGAGACACAGGAAAATAATGCACCATCCCTGTCTCAAGTACCCAATACAGAAAGTCAAGACAATTTGTCTTCCATACATAGGTACTCACATGAATTTTTGAGAGAAATCCAAGAAGAGAAATGGAGAAAGGAACAAGGAACCCATCCTCCTATACAAGAAATAGACGACTTGCAAGAACAATTTCCCCAAGACATCCCCTCTATATATGATGATGTAGAGGAAGAACAACTGAGTGAACACACAAGATTTGAATCTAATTCTTTACAAGAATTACCTCAGTTCACAAGACCTTGGGAAGCAAAGTCTATTAGTATGAGAGCACCCACGATAATAGTGAGAAATGAAGAATCAGTAATCCCTAGGAACACGGAAGTGATCAAGAATACCAAAGTACAATGTAACCTTACTCTGGAGGAGTTATTGAAGGTAAAACCAGAATTGTGGAAGCATGTAGCAAATCAATTCCCCGAGCTTGCTACTGCTCCCTCACAAATAGGATCACATAATAAGGTACCAGAGATTCCAGTGGAAAAGATTGGAGATGTGAGCGAAGGAGAGGAAGGTAACACTTATCTTCCGATAACCCATCAGGGCTACACCACGAAAGCCATCTTAGATTCAGGAGCCGGAGTAGCCATAGCTACCACCGCTTTATGGAAACGTTGGGGTAAGCCAGCATTAAGACCCACCAGGATGAAGCTACAAATGGCTGATGGACACATAGAAAAACCATTAGGCTTACTAGAAGGAATATCTCTCACCACTTGTGGTGTAGAATTTGAGCATACCTTTGCCATTTGTGACTTTGCAAAAAACCATGCTTATGAGATGATATTGGGACGACCATTCATGCGTCAGTTGCAAATTGTACAAGATTGGGGAACTAATTCTTTGTACTTGCAACATTTAGGAGTGACTACCAAAGTTAATCTTAAAGACTATTCACATAGAGATGTACCCCCAATACAATGGAATACCATCCATAAGACACCAGTAGAAACAGAATCCGTGCACTCATTAGAATCCGATCCTTCTTGGTTGCATGAGGATACTCATTTATGGATGTGTAAAGTAGCCAAACAAGAGGAAGCAAGGTTAGAAGCCAGGACCTTAGGTGCAGAACAACATCCACGAACCCTACAAGATCCAGCCTATGCACCTGTAGTATTCCCAGACGAAGAGTTTGAACCCCATGGTTGGGCAGAAATCCTAGCAACCATGGATGTAGCCATCAATGAAGAACAATGGACACCCCACTGTGATGAGGATGGCTATGACATTTCAGTTTTTACGATAGAGCCAATCATGTGCGATGCGATTTTAGAAGAGTGTGAACCTAACACTGATGCATTTGAGGATGCAAGCGATTTCGATTTAGAATCAATTATCATGGACCCACCCTTTGCATCAGAGGAAGAATATTTTTTCGAAGTAGAGACTCACCCTCAGAGACACGAGGAAATTACGAATGAGGTGAGATTAGCCACGGAAGTGACTACCAAGAGTGAAGGCAAAAAAAGGAAGAAGAAAGAAACCATGTCAGAAAAAGAAGAATCTTTGTTTGAAGTACCCGAGAACTTCAAGAAATATGAAATCGAAGATAGAAGAATCATGGTACGAATGCCTAATAGAAAGGCAAATGACGGACAAGTATATGATAACCGAGAGAAAACCAAGAAAATAATAGTTGCTATCGAAGGAGAAGAAGAAAAATGTACATACATAGGGCATGATTTGACAACTGAAGAAGAAGAAGAGCTAGTTGCCCTATTACGCGAATATAGAGATGTTTTTGCGTGGAGTTATAAAGATTTGAAAGGAGTAGATCCAGACATATGTTCTCATAGAATCCCTATGACTCCAGATGCAAAACCGACAAAACAGAAACCGTACACGTACAATGATAACTACGCTGCGAAGATTAAAGAGGAGATAGATCGGCTGATAGAAGCAGGATTCATTTACGAAATTGAGCATACCGAATGGGTATCCCCCATTGTGGTTGTTCCCAAGAAGAATGGAAAATTGTGTGTGTGTATTAACCTTAAAAAAGTTAATGCCGCAACGATTAGAGATAGTTATCCTCTTCCTATCACAGAACATCTATTGGAAAGAGTTGCGGGCAAGGAAGTTTACAGCTTTCTTGATGGATTTTCAGGCTATAATCAAGTAGCTATTGCTCCAGAAGACCAACACAAGATGGCATTTGCCACTGAATGGGGCATATTTGCATTTCGCGTGATGCCATTTGGCTTAACAAATGCACCCGCCACTTTCCAGCGACTCATGTGTCATGTGTTTAAGGAATTTTTACGCAAAAGCTTGGAAGTTTATGTCGATGACATATGTGCTCATTCAAGTGTAAGACAGATGCATATCCCAGAGTTAAGGCAAATATTTGACAAATGTCGAGAATATCAGGTTTGTTTGAACCCAGAAAAATGCGTTTTCATGGTCAGACAAGGCAAAATTCTAGGACACATTGTGTCAAAAAATGGAATCTCTACGGATGAAGAAAAGGTGAAGGTAATTGCAGAATTACCTAGACCAACTAATGTGAAAGAGGTACAGGCATTTATGGGCCATTGCGGATATTATAGGAGATTCATACACATGTATGCAATCATAGCCAAGCCTTTGTACTCTCTTTTAACCAATTTTGAATGGACAGATGAATGTGAAAATTCATTCAACGAACTTAAACGACGCTTGTGCTCAGCACCTATATTGACTACCCCAGATTGGAGTAAGCCATTCCATGTACATGTGGATGCATCCAATTATGCCATAGGATGTGTGTTAGCACAACCCACGAATGAAGGTAACATAGATCTCCCCATAGCTTACGCGAGCAGACAATTGAACGCAGCAGAAAGAAATTACACCACGACGGAACGAGAAGGATTAGGGATGATCTACGCAGTAAAGAAGTTCAGGCACTACTTGTTGGCCAACAAATTCAAGTTCTTTACAGATCATCAAGCCCTATTGTACTTAGTCAACAAACCATGTAACACAGGACGACTGATACGTTGGTTTCTATTACTCATGGAATATGATTTTGAAGTCGTAGTCAGGAAAGGAAAGACACATCTTAGAGCTGACCACCTTTCAAGATTAACATCAGGAGAAGCTCCTCAAGGAGTAGCGGATGAATTACCAGATGCATACTTGTTTAACCTTGAGATAGCACCAGAATGGGCTAAGCCTATAGTCCCTATTCTCACATGTGGACCCAAGAATCCTAGGTTAAAGATCAAAGAGGGAGAGATTACCAAGTCCCAAAGATACCAAATAATGGCAGGAAGCATATATAAACAGGATAATCAAAAGATTCTTGCTTGTTGTGTAGATGAATCAGAACATGCGAATTGGTTGCAATTAGCACACATAGGTGCATTAAAGCAACATCATTCGAAACATCGAACGTTACAGACTCTGCATAGATTAGGAGTATATTGGCCTACGATGGAAGCAGATGTCCACAGGTTGTGTAAGGAATGCCATGTTTGTTGTGAAAGACCACCAGTAGAGCATGCTACATTATATCACGTGTCTTTCACACCAGACTGGAGTGAACCTTTAGTGACATACTTGAGGACGAACACATTCCCTCAAGGCATGACCTTAGCTCGACAACGTAGTCTGGAGCAGGAAGCTCAAGACTATTCTCTTATTGGCGATAATTTATACAAAAGAGGACGAGATGGATATCTAAGACAATGTGTTCATGAGAGCGATTATCTGAGCATACTAGAGACTGCACACCAAGGTGTTGCAGGAGGTCATTTTGGACCCGATAGGATAATCAAAGCCATCCTCTTTGCAGGATTATGGTGGCCCACTCTTCACATGGATGCGCATACCTATGTAAAGAGATGTGATGTGTGCCAAAGAACTCAATTTCCTACGCGCAGAGATGAAATGCCATTGAAACCCATGATGGGCGGACGTGCATTTTCAAAGTGGGGTATAGACTTTGTAGGACCCATTAACCCCCCTGCAAAAGGTACACATGCGGAATACATTATTGTTGCCACAGATTATCTTACGAAATGGGTAGAGGCAAAAGCCACGAAAAAGAATGATGCACACACAACTGCAAAATTCTTATTTGAAAATGTCTTTACAAGATATGGATTGCCTATAGAGTTAGTGAGCGATCGAGGCACTCACTTTCTAAACCAAGTCATTGAATATTTGTTACAGGATTTTATGGTGATTCACAAGAAATCCGCACCATATCATCCTCAGGCCAATGGTCAGGCTGAAAGCACTAATAAGATCCTTTGTAACGTACTGACGAAACTCGTGAACAACAAACGTTCAGACTGGGACAAACAGTTACACCACGCTGTTTGGGCATATCGAGTGGCCTACAAGACGTACTCAATGCAACTCCCTTTCAGATGGTTTTTGGTCAGAATGCTGTGCTTCCTTTGGACTTCTTGATACCGACCCTTAAGGTTGCACAAGAACATCAATGGACCGGCCATGAATTATCAGCAAGAATAATGGACTTGGAACGATTAGGAGAAACCAGACTAAAGGCAGCAGCAGGCATATATGCAGCGAAGAAGCGACAGAAAGCGTATTTTGATGCACATGTGAAAGATAAAGGCTTAAAAGAAGGAGATTTAGTTCTAGTATATACGCTGAAACAACACGCAAGAAAGTTAGAAAAGTGAGGTTATGGACCTATGATCATTAACAGACTCTCAACAAGTGGAGCAGTACAGTTAGCCACTTTAGACGGAGATATAATGCCTAATTATATTAGTGGTTGTAGAGTCAAGCTATATCAAGAACCTCTTATTGAGGATATGCTTAGACGACTCACGTTGGCAAAGAAGCGTAAGGAGGAAGAAAATAGAATACGAGCGGAAGCTCAGGCAGAAGCAATAGAACGCATTAAGCGCATGAAGCTAAGAAGACGAGGAATAGGGAGAGAGCATTATAACCATCTGGAAACTACACCCAGATACCCCATGGCCATGTGTCAAGTAAAGTCAACCACCCATCCTAGTATAGTGGACAGGAGACCATTCATTACAGTCAGGCTAGAGCACGGTAACCCTTGCCAAGAGCTCAGGGCTTTAATTGACTCAGGTGCTGCGACTAGTGCGATTAGATGGTCCCACTATAAGGATTCAGGAATAGAAATGCGGCCTATTGAGGCATACCTCATAGGGCTAGGAGGCATGGAAACCCCTTGCATGGGTGAGGTGGACCTTCCTATCCTCATTAAGGATGTGACCATGACAGCAAAGCTACTAGTGTGCCATGATGACGACTTGATAGAACCCTTAATCCTTGGCCAAGATTGGCTGTACGATCACTCAGTGGACCTAAATCTTAGACAAGGCTCCTTACAGATTGGAACCTTAGAACAGAAGCGAGTGATACCGCTTGACTTCCCTAATGGCATGCCGATTGAGGTTTGTAACCCTAGACCCTATGAAATACACGCGACGGAAGGCCGGAAGATCTTTAATCTGCTCAGTCACGTTACGTCTACACCAACCCACTCGGGCTTGGCCATGGACAGTTGTCTATCAGAAGGACGACAGGAGATCTTCCCTGGGACTTCCTGCAAACTAGACAGGGCAGCTACCCAACCGCTAGGGCAGATGAGCACAATCAGCGGTCAGGTGGGTTGCATCAGCGGCCAAATGAGCACAACACCTTACGGTGCTCATCCTTCCAAACTTGCTGCGAACTCGCCTAGATTAAAGATGAAGAACGAATCACTTCCTAATGGGCAGGTCACGCAAGTGTTGGATCTCCCTTCTTTTCCAAAGCAGAGTGTCCAAAGGACCTCTCAAACCCAACCTCGAAAGAGTCAACCACGACGAAGGAACCCAGACCGACGGCAGTATCAAAAGACACAACAAGGAATGCAGTCTAGGCCACCCAAAGGTAGCGGCACCAGACAAATATGGGTGCCAAAAGGACAGCAACCACAGCCTATCAGCAACACTGCAGAAGAGAGCAGGACAAAATTTCAACAAAAGCAGAGTCAGCAGACAAAGTCCTCTCGATCTTCTTCTACAAGTATCAATACTCGACAAATTTGGATCGCCAAGAAATATCTTACCCATAGACCCACACCCACGCAGATTTGGGTACCCAAACAATGTATTATATCTCAACCCTCAAGCCATGTAATAGATACCCCTCAGAAACCTTTTCATCCTTCAAAACCACCAAACCCGATACCGCTTTTTGTTCCTCAGCAGAAACCCACCACCCACTCAAGGACTCTTAGGAAATGGATACCGAAACGTATCCAGACGTCTTCTTGTACCCCATTATCTAACAATTTTCCCATCCCGTTTAAACTCCATCCTTGTAATAATTCACCCTCAACCAAACCTTGTATAAATTTACACACCAAAACCCCACATCATGCATGATAAAAGCTCATCAAGAAATGTATACATAATCTGAAACATGTAGGTGTCTAGAGACCTGCATTAGCTCTACAAAAAGATCATTGCATTAATCATTTCACGACACGTGGCTACACGGGTTACGCATCGGTTATGGAAAGGGATTGCGGTCTCACTTTAATGGGATCATAATTAATTTCCATGCTAATGTGTTAATCGTTTGTAGCAGATCTTTCTCATTAGCACATCAATCATCATGCAAACCGACGAAGGACCATTAGAAGCAGGCCCCAGCGTAGCTGCAGCGCCCCTCAATGTTTTACGAGCAGAATCCCACCCAACTGCTCCACCGCCAGAATTCCAAGGATTTCCAGGGCCCATGCCGATCGATAACCCACCTATGGGCTACACAGAAAAGATACACCGTAACTCTCATTGGTTTCAGGGACTTGCAGGACCCTTAGTGGACGCGGAGTTTATATTTGAATCTAATTTGACGTTTGATGACCGCACTTTGGGAAAATACCAATTTTTCTCCAGAGAGTTCGAAGGCCTACAGAACACTCAGGACTTAACTCATGTTTGGGCCAGAGCCGGCTTCACGGAGTATTTCAATGACCCTCTGCCTAAACCCGACTTTTATAGGTGTTATTATTTAATCACTACTTTGCTGGCCTCAGAGAATAAGGATATCCCAGGAACTTTTATTTTGCCTTCTTTAGTGGATGATCCACCCTACAAAAGATTTTATCTTTCGAAGGATTTAATCAGAGCTTCCATCAAGATTCATGGAACCCACACGCCCACAGATCGAGAAAGATTAGTTCCAGACCCTATGAAACGTGGGGATGTCACTAAGTGGGAGGAGATCTCAGCAATTACACCTGAGCTGTCAAAGCCGCTACGGATATGCATGCAACATTTTGCATTCCCCGCTCAGGACAGATTCACCATGCCACATAAAAGAATATGGTTTGGATTATACTTAGCCTGTACTGGACCTCAGACTGTCGATCTGGCGAGCTGGATCATTGATCAAATGTATTTGGCACAACATAGATGGGAACGAAAGAAAGTGCTTAATGGATGTTGTGCGTTGACAAGAATTGTTTATATGTGCTTGGCTTATGACTTGCCAATTGAACGTGCATTAACAGGAGAAGAGCTGAAGGCATTCAAAGGAACGGCGAAGAAAGCCAGGAAGCCCAGCAGAGCACGGGCAGGTAAGCGCATGAGAGGCACTATTCCTTGCCTTCAAGTGCCAGAGTCACCATCACCACAACCCTCCCCAGAGCAATCACCGACAGAAGCCACTCCCACAGTACAACCTATTCGCATAAGGTTATCTAGACCAGTAGTAACAGAGGGCACTACTAGTACCGTTACACCTCAGGCAGCTACAACCACAGAACCCACCACCACGACAGCAGAAGCTCCCACCACTATTGGTGCGGATGCCTTTTCTTTCCCAATACCACACATGGAAGCAGAGCCTCTGGACCAAACATTTGATTTTGAGATGCCCGATGCATTCTCCAATGAGTTCCAGTTTTCAGAGGCACAAATGTTCTCTCAAGAATTTGAAAGGCCGAGTTACCCTACCACACCGCGGGATCAGCCACAGGGACAAGTGGTGTCGAGCTCTGAGGACGAAAGAACAGTATCTGATGACGATGAAGGTGACGATGAAGCCAGCCAGGGCACGCATGATTCCCAAGAACACGAACAGACAGATGGCCAAGGCCAAAAAACCGATGCACACGGCGATACCAGCACGCATGAAGAGGAGACTTTCGAAGCAGCAGCTTACACGCTGGCAATCAAGAAATTATATCGTACGATGGAGAAAGTCTGGGCACGGAAGAAATTGACTGAAGAAGAGAGCCAAACCATAATCGAACAAGAACTCATCTCCGGAGGGTTTGAAGAAGTTTACATCAGAGGGTTCAGAGAGCTGGTCAAATCCATTGGCCCGGTCGAAGCACTGAGATATTTACAAAGGAAGCCACTCCCCCAATATGACCCTCGCAGAGTTCGCCTGTTATCGAAGCCCGGTGAATACATTCGAGTTCCGGTAGGTCCTCAATCATCCCACCAAGCGCAAGATGCATGCCTACGTCCGGAAAGATCCATCACCGGAGAAGCTATCCTAGTCGACTCCCCACCACATACTACCGTTGTACATACTACCACTATCCTTGAAATAACATCCACACCATCTACTCCTCTCTCACCTCATGTTTCACCAACCCATCCTGTATCCCCCGCACACCCACCTGCTCCTCCCACATCCACACCAGTCCACGGCAACCTAGCCACAACCTTTGCCCTGCCCATTCATGCCACCATGCCCGCACCCACCCCACCTCGCCTACGTGTTAACCCCTTCATCCCTTCATCCTTCCCATCTTTTCCCCCACCTTTAAGATACCCTTTCACATTTCTCACCCCACTAACCTTCTCACCAGTTTCACCTCCCCAACCCACTCTAACCCCTATTCCCCCTTTTCACCAAGCTGCTCCAGCCATCCCCCCTGTAAATTACTCTACATTTGTAAATCCCGTCTTCACACCGACACAACCACCCACATACACACCACTTTTCACAGTCACCGCACTTGACACGTCCAGTGACATGGACATCTCACCACCCACCGCACCAGCACCCACTCCACTCGCAGCACCATCATATTTAGGTACGTCACAATTTTCCACGATCACCACTGCATCCACCTTCCCAACCCCATTCCCCATTCCCGCTGCATCTACTTCCACCGCATCCTCACTTAGCACTCCATTACTATTATTGCCAACCATAGACACTGCACTTCAACAAATGTTCACATGCATGACACAAGTACGAGATGAGTTCGCATCTCTGGGCAACAATTATCAACAGCTGCAGAGGAAGACAAATGAATTACAATCGCAGCTTAACTCATTATCAATCGAGAATGCCTCTTTAAATACGCGATACCAAGAACTAAGAGAGGCATATCATAAGCTAGAGCTAGAAAGTGAAGAGAAAACAAAAGAAGCCACTGCTGATCTGGACAACCTGCTTCGAGCCCAAACAATTAGGAACGCGACGCTGACCAGGAATATGGGCTTACTCAGGAGACACTTAGCCGCAGCAAAAGAGGAGAACCAGAGACTCCAAGAGCAGAATAGAGAGAATTTGGAAGCGGCTTTGGACCATCCAGAACAACCCTTAAGTCCTAGCAGATTCAAGGCAATCCCATCCGAATCAATGCAGATGTTGCTAGAGGATCACGTGAGATTGCTAGAGGACTATGATCGAATGAACGAAGAGCATCAAAAGTTAAAAGAAGATCACAAGCTACTACAGCTCAGAGAACCGGCACCACAACAAGTACAAGTAGCAGCAGAAGTACCAGCACCTGTGGACCCCTCTCCTGACCTCATAGAGGAACTCAACGCATTACGGGCCCAGGTAGTCACACTCCAATCACGCATAGATGTATACGAAGCACCACCACGGCCTGACTCCCCACCGGAGATCCCAGCTGACGATGCGAACATAACCATTCCGGTGGAGGAAACGTTTGAAGAAGCATACGAACCAATACCCATCCCAGGCGGACAAGTCACGGCCGAAGGCCAGATGACCTATGAACTTCCTACTCCCGCGTGGATGAAAACGATTGAGGAACTTGGAACGACACATTCAGCCAGAGTAGAGGCCCAGCTACATGCTATGGCCATGATCGAAGAAAGAATTTTACAATCCCCCTACTTTGCTCAATTGGCCCCACGCAGGTACATCTCCGGGCATGAGCTTCAATACAAACCGTACTTTATGCTAATGGCCGAATACCAGCTGGCCATAGAGAAGCGAACTGGCAAGAAGCCATCACATGCAACTCAATTTGAGCCTGAAGACTTGCCACTGGATGCGCAATAAGGCACTATTTATCAACCAGATTGGCGTACACGTCTTTTACAGGAGTACCCTGAAATGATGAGCACATGGGTTAAGGCACCTTTACATTTAAAATACAATCCGTGTTGGGGACCAGTGCCACGACGCCGCTCCTGGACTGCCTTCGCTATCAAAGTACAAAACAATAAGCAGTGCCAAGACTGGCTGAATTACCCCTATTTTAAGCCACCCATCGAGTTACCAACTGTTGGCTATATGATGGCTACAATCCGTCACTGGCTCCCTCGCCTGAAGCATATGGATGATATCGCAGCGCATATGACTGTCAAAATTTTTGACATGATGCAAATGATATTTAAAGTCTTCCGACGCGTCAAGGCACCGCATCTAAACACCTCGGGCTTTGAGCATGGCAACCTGGATCTCGCATACGACATGAGTACGAAGCCATCGCTCCGGGTGTGTTATGCCTGGCATTGCAGAGTCAAGTACTTACCGGCGTGCTACAAGCAGACATTCGAAGAGATGTTCACAACCGGCTTTTGGGAATACCACTCTGAAGTGTTCATCAGCAGGCCGACCCACTTATTGCAATTATTTGCCTGTGAACAGTTGGTGTATTCCACGCATTACAGACTCCCACCATCAGATGAACCACAACCCGTTAATTGGGAGAAACTCGAGGCCGACCTAGCCCGAGGCATTCGAGTATCTGAGCACACCCTCGCTCACGACCTCCTACAAAACTACATCCGACAGACCTCACAGCAAGGTTCTGTCAGGGACGACAGAAGCGAGAGGGAGGGGGGTGTTGGAAGCAGCCAGAGGCACAGACGCCACGGAAGCATGTAAAGACGGAGCAGGGAGCCAGTCGGATCATTTTTTCAAACAACTATGTTTTTATTACCTCTTCAAACATCCAACAGTGATTTTTATCACTCTTGTAACATATGTAATATAGACAAAATCCCATTTTCTAATTCATAGCTCCATTTTGTGCAAGCCGAGGAGTCCTCAAGCTTGAGGAGCTTAGGTAGAATGCGCGTACCAATTTTCGTTATTTTTAGACATCGTTTACCCTTCCAAATAGCCTCTAGGACCTATTTTTTAACTATGCCGGTCACTAGATGTGAAACCGGTCAAAACTAGTCTAGAAACTATAAAAAGAGCTAGAGAGCTCATTTTTGAGGTTGGTTCATGTTAGCTTGTTGGAGTTTAGAGTTCTTTTGAGCTTGTAATCGTGTTCTTGAGTAATAGAGCTAATTTCCCACCTTCCATTGTGTCTTGCTTGTCTCTTCGTTGTGTGTGTGTATGTGTGTGTGCATTTCTATGCTTCTCACCTTCACTCTCACTTCATCTCACATTCACGATCTTCATATCACTCCTATCTCTTCCGCGGATTGACATTAAGGAGGTGGAGCTTCTTAACGTGGTTCTCACCATTGTGCTAGAGCAACATTCATGAAATGAAGAGAAGGTTCAGAGAGCAAAGTTCTTTAAAACATATGTACATTAGTTTTGTAGATACTTCAATATACTTGAAGTAATGACGAATCAATACTCATATGTATATGTAGATATGTGTAGATGGTTGTATTAGAAGAGAGAGATGAAATATAGATGAATAAATGTTGAGTATTGGATGTATCATCCATCAAATGTATGAAGAGTTGAATAGAAAGAATGTTCAGAGAATTGCGTGTCGATCTTTTCTCTAGTTCTCCTTCTGTGTTTGATTTTATCAGAAATCCTTTTGTATACATCTAAGTCCATAGTTAATCTATCTATGGTTAAAGTTTGAGAGTCCAATTGCAAACAGGTTGAGAGAATTTTGTGTAGGAACATCTATATGTGAGAAAGTGTTGAGTGTCTTCTAAAACAGGCGCAATCCCGATTGTCAAAGAAATGGTCAGTTCTCAGTGCACAGTGTAAAGTTTTACACAAATAGGGAGTCAAATTTTAAGTTGGAAGGTAAGCCATCTATGGCGAAAAGCATTTGATTAAATGGGTTCTAATTTGGGAGAACCATGTGTTAGATGTTGCAGGTGTCAAAGTCGACTCTACAGGAATGCAGTTTCGGACATAGGTAGATTGTTTGAAACATTTCTCATAATCTACTTAAGATTCTGAAGTGATTTAACTTGGAGGAGATGCGCAAACTCTAGGCAACACATTCTACACAAAGTCTCATAAAAAATTTTACACAAATGATTAGTTAATGAGTCAATAATGTGCAACAGACTTTTTTGTGAAATGATTTTCTTCATAGTTAGTTAAAATCTTGACAGTTTGGTGCTTGTCTTCCAAAATTGGTTTGAGTTTAAAGTTATTATTGATATAGAGCTGGTCTAACATCAAGGATATCTTGTTCTTTTGGAGATTAACACTCTCCATCAGTGGTATCAGAGCAGGAAGTATCAGAATTGAGGAAAGGAAGATCTTGACTGCTACGGATATACAAATTTCACACCTTGAAGGTTCAAAAGGATAAAGTGTGGAAGAAAGACTGAAGGAAGACACATAAAGGTTATCAAAAGGATCAGAAGGAGAAACATTCGAAGATAAGGTACATTCATTTCTTATAAGGATTAAAGATTTGATAGTATAGGTGAAGAAAGGATGGGAGATAGTCTCTAAATTGAGAAGTTGGATAGAGAGAACTATCCAGCTTGGTCTATGAGAATGGAAGCTCATCTTATGAGCAAAGATTTGATGGGATACATCACAAGAGAGGAAGAAAAGCCAGAGTTTAAAGATCCTAGTGTTCCAACTAGAGAAGAGCTTGCAGATATAAAGATTTGGATGAAGAAGGATGCTCAAGCAAGGAGCATAATCTATATGGCAGTAAATGATTATTTGATATCAGAGGACTTGAAAGTGCAAGTGACATATGGAGTGCTTTGGAAGAGCATTTTCAGAATACAACCAAATCAGGGAAAGCTTCATTATGGGTAGAATTTACTACATTTAAGAAGAGGCTTCACAATCAATATCTGATTATGTGACAAAGATGAAAGACATTGCTGATTCTTTAGGTGGAGTTGATGAAGATATTGAAGAAGATAATTTGGTAAGACAAATTCTCACACGGCTAAGAGGAGATGAGAAGTGGAAGCCTTTTATTTTGTCTACAGAACTTTCATTAGATCATTTCACTCCTGAATTGAATCAATTGTTAGGACATATGCTAACTTTTGAGAATGATATCAAAGGAGATGTTGATAAGAGTGCAAGTCATGCAATGTATTCTAAAGACAAGAAGAAAGCTAGCAAAGGAAAGCAACAATCAATTGAAGATGAAGGTACTCCAAGTCAAGCAAACTTCCTAAGAGGAAGAGAAAGTGGCAGAAGTAGAGGAAGAGGCAGAAATAACAAAGATAATGTCAAAGCTTGTTGGATATGTGGTAAGACCAATAATTTATCTCATGATTGTTGGCATAATAATCAAAGCAATGGTAACTTTAATAAGAATTTTAGTCAAAGAGGAAGAGGTGGCAGATATTAGAGAGGAAACTTCAGAGGTACAGGTGGTAGGAATTCTTTTGGAAGAAGTGGAGGAACAATTATGCATCAGATCAGAAAGAAGATTAAACTCTTATTATGAATGCAACATGTGAAGCCTCACATGAAGACATGAGAGTATTTTATATTGACTCAGGATGTAGCAATCATCTGAGTGGAAACATTGCTTTGATGACTAATCTAGATCATAAGGCAATTAACCACACAGTTCAAACAGGTGATAATACAAAGCACAAAGTAAAGTCAATTGGTTCAGTTAAAGCCAAAGATGGAAGTACTCTCTTGAGTAAGGTTCTGTATGTTCCTACAATTCCAAAGAACTTGATTAGTGTAGGACAAATTGTGGAAAAAGGATGTGAGGTAAGGTTCACTAATGATGGAGTTTATGTTGAAGACCCTAGTCAAGGGTATAAACAAATTGTTATAGGAAAGAAGGAAGGAAGGCTCTTCACATTCAAGATACAAGGTAATATTGGACATGCTATGTTTACATATGGAGAGCAAAAGGTGTGTGAATTGGATCTTTGGCATAAAAGACTTGGAAACTTTAATGAAAGAGGTATTAAAGAAATGGTTAACAATGATTTAGTGCTTGGATTGACTAATGTTGCAGGTCAACACATGACATATAGATGTGAAGCATGTCAGTTAGGTAAGGCTCATAAGCAATCATATAATAAGCATGGTTTTATGTATTCAGAAAGACTTGAATTGGTACATACAGATGTGTGGGGTCTTTCAAAGGATTTTAGTATAAATGGTTCAAGATATTATGTCATATATGTTGATGATGCTACCAAGTGGATCACAATTTATGTGATCAAAGATAAGGTAGAAGTGTTTAATACATTTAAACACTATCATGCATATACAGAAACAATTACAGGTCAAAAATTGAAGAGGTTAAGGTCAGATGGAGGGGGAGAGTATTTCTCTAATGAGTTCAGTGATTATTTGTGGAATGCAGGTATAAAGAGAGAGGTTACTTGCAGGTACTCTCCTCAACAAAATGGGGTAGCAGAAAGAAGAAACAGAACTCTTGTTGAGTTTGCAAGATCCATGATGAAGGAGAGAAATATCCCTAATTATTTGTGGGTTGAGGCTGTAAACACAACCACATATTTGGTCAATAGGTTGCCATGTAAAGCTTTGCAGGGTATGACACCATATGAAGCTTGGTGGGGTAAGAGACCTACCTTGGATCATTGTAAAATATTTGGATGCTTGGCATATGCATATGTGCCATCACAATTGAGGCATAAATTGGAACCTAAAGCAGAGAAGTATGTATTCATTGGTTATGATGACAAGCAAATGGGTTATAGGTTGTGGAGTCCTTTTACAAAGCAATTCCTTGTGTCTAAGGATGTTACATTTGATGAGCAAGGTACTTGGTATGCAGGTACACTTAATGTTCATGCAGATGTTGAAGAAGTTGTGAATCAAAAGAAAGGTAAATCAAAGGTTCAGATATTTGATGAAGAGGAGAACAATGAAGTACAGGTTGAAGTTGAAGAAGTGTCAAGGTTTGATCCAGAATGTGATGAACCAGAAACTTCAAAAAGTGGAGAACTCAGAAGGTCATCTAAGCACAAATGGCAACCTATAAGGTATAGCTATGATACTTCATTCTTGACTACTAAAGATTATGCTTACATGTTAAAAGCAGATCAAGATCCATCCACATATGATGAAGCCAAAGGGAAGAAGAATTGGGAAAAAGCTATGCAGGAGGAATATGATGCATTGATGGAAAATGAGACTTGGGATTTGGTTCTTAAACTAGATAGTCAGAAGATCATTGGATGTAAATGGGTCTACAAAACAAAAAGGTTTGCAGATGGAAGTGTATCTAGGTACAAAGCCAGGCTTGTAAAGGGATATGCACAGATATATGGTGTGGACTATGATGAAACTTATAGTCCTATTGCAAAAATGACAACCATAAGGACTCTCATAGCAATTGCTGCTTGCAAAGGTTGGAAATTATCTCAATTAGATGTAAAGAATGCATTTTTGAATGGTTATATTTCAGATGAAGTCTACATGGAACAACCAGATGGTTTCAAAGATCAAGTGTATCCAAATCATGTGTGTAAGCTCAAAAGAGCTTTGTATGGGTTGAAGCAGGCCCCAAGGGCATGGAATTATAGGCTTGTAAAGTTCTTAAA
Organism: Ceratopteris richardii; assembly: GCA_020310875.1. Lineage (NCBI taxonomy): Eukaryota > Viridiplantae > Streptophyta > Polypodiopsida > Polypodiales > Pteridaceae > Ceratopteris > Ceratopteris richardii. The sequence continues at coordinate 175,455,887 of CM035424.1, read as the reverse complement.
GGAACTTGGATTTCAAGCATCAAAGGCAGATAGTAGCTTGCTAGTCAAAACAAGTGAGGATGGATTTATTTATGTTTGTATTTATGTTGATGACATAATACTTACAGGAACACATGACAAAGGTATACACATGATTAAGAAGTAGATGGAGAAAGAATTCAAAATCAGTGATTTGGGAAATTTGTCATTTTTTTTGGGAATGGAGATTTCATATACTCAACATGGAGTATATGTAACTCAAGAAAGGTATCTGAAAAATTTGCTAACCAAATTTAAAATGGAAGATTGCAGGATAGCACCAACTCCAATGGAAGTGAATCATAGATTGAGTCGATATGGAGGAGAAGAATTCAAAGATATGAAGCTTTATTAGAGTTTGTTGGGTAGCCTGATTTATGCTGCATTAACAAGACCTGACTTATCATATGCAGTTGGAGTTCTATCTCAATTCATGCATTGTCCTAGAAAGGAACATTGGATTGCAAGACAAAGAGTACTTAGGTACATCAAGGGCACACTTAAAGAAGGTCTGTATTATGGATTTACTTCAGATACAAGAGTCAAGATATACAGTGATGCAGATTGGGTAGGTAATTCTGATGATAGAAGATCAACACATGGATATTTGTGTTATGTGGGAGACAAGCTAATTTCTTGGTGCTCTAAGAAGCAACATAGAGATGCTTTATCATCTATAGAAGCAGAATACAAAGGCATGGTAGAAGCTGCAAAGGAAGTAATATGGTTAAAGACTCTTATGAAGAGTTTTGATATTGCTCAGAGTACTCCTATCATTTGTGGAGACAATATGAGTTCTTTATATTTGGCAGCAAATCCTGTATTCCATGCTAGAACTAAACATATTGAGATTCAGTATCATTTTCTAAGAGAGAAGGTTGTTGATAAAGAAATAGAAGTTATGCATACTCCTACAAAAGATCAACTTGCAGATATGATGACAAAAAGCTTGGATGGACCAAAGTTGCAGAGGTTTAAAGATATGGCAAGAATAAAGAAGATGCAAGTAATCACAATTGATGATTGAGGGGGAGCTGTTGGAGCAAGACACTCAACAATTGATGATTGAGGGGGAGCTGTTGGAGCAAGACAATCAACAATTGATGATTATGAAGCCTAGAAGTGAAGATATGAAGAGAATTTTGAAGTCCAACTTCATGAAATGAAGAGAAGGTTTAGGGAGCAAAGTTCTTTAAAACATATGTACGTTAGTTTTGTAAATACTTCAATATACTTGAAGTAATGACGAATCAATACTCATATGTATATATAGATACATGTAGATGGTCGTATTAGAAGAGAGAGATGAAATATAGATGAATAGATGTTGAGTATTGGATGTATCATCCATCAGATGTATGAAGAGTTGAATAGAAAGAATGTTCAGAGAATTGTGTGTCGATCTTTTCTCTAGTTCTCCTTCTGTGTTTCATTTTATCAAAAATCCTTTTGTACACATCTAAGTCCATAGTTAATCTATCTATGGTTAAAGTTTGAGAGTCCAATTGCAAATAGGCTGAGAGAATTTTGTGTAGGAACATCTATATGTGAGA
>CM035424.1:175436816-175441816 GCA_020310875.1 Ceratopteris richardii | reverse complement strand
ACCTGTACTTCATTATTCTCCTCTTCATCAAATATCTGAACCTTTGATTTACCTTTCTTTTGATTCACAACTTCTTCATCACCTGCATTAATATTGATTGTACCTGCATACCAAGTACCTTGCTCATCAAATGTAACATCCTTTGATACAAGAAATTGTTTTGTGGATGCACTCCACAACCTATATCCCATCTGCTTATCATCATAACCAATGAATACATACTTTTCAGCTTTAGGTTCCAATTTGTGCCTTAATTGTGATGGCACATATGCATATGCCAAACATCCAAATACTTTGCAATGGTCTAATGTAGGTCTCTTACCCCACCATGCCTCATATGGTGTCATACCCTGCAAAGATTTACATGGCAACCTATTAACCAAATAAGTAGCTATGTTTACAGCCTCAGCCCACAAGTAATTTGGGCAATTTTTCTCCTTCATCATGGATCTTGCAAACTCAACAAGAGTTCTATTTCTCCTTTCTGCTACACCACTTTGTTGAGGAGAGTACCTGCAAGTAACCTCTCTCTTTATACCTGCATTCCACAAGTAATCACTGAACTTATTAGAGAAATACTCTCCCCCTCCATCTGACCTTAGTCTCTTCAACTTATGACCTGTAATTCTCTCTACATACACATGATAGTGTTTAAATGTATTGAATACCTCTGACTTATCTTTGATCACGTAGATAGTGATCCATCTAGTAGCATCATCAACATAAATCACATAATACCTTGAACCATTGATACTAAAATCTCTTGATGGTCCCCACACATCTGTGTGTACCAATTGAAGCTTATCCGAATACATAAACCATGCTTCGAATAAGATTGCTTATCAGCCTTACCTAATTGACATGCCTCACATCTGTATGTCATATGTTGACCTGCAACATTAGGCCATCCAAGCACTGAACCATTGTTAACCATATCTTTGATACCTCTTTCATTGAAATGTCCAAGCCTCTTGTGCCAAAGATCTAACTCAGAGATCTTATGCCCTCCATAAGTAAACAAGGCATGACCAACATTACCTTGAATCTTCAATGTGAGCAATCTTCCTTCTTTCTTACCTAAAACAATATGTTTATACCCATTGCTAGGGTCTTCCACAAACACTGCTTCATTAGCGAATCTAAGTTCATAACCTTTTTTAACAATTTTTCCTACACTTATCAAATTCTTAGGAATTGTAGGAACATACAAGACCTTACTCAAGAGGGTACTTCCATCCTTGGCCTTCACTGATCCAATTGACTTCACATTGTGCTTTGTATTGTCACCTGTTTGAACTACATGATTAGTTATCTTATTCTCCAAATCAGTCATCAATGCTATGTTACCACTCAGGTGATTGCTACACCCTGAGTCAATGTAGAAGACTCTTTGGTCTTCACTTTTCCTTTCACAAGTTGCATTCATTATCAATGTTGAATCCTCCTTCTGATCTGAAGCATAATTGTAGTAGGTATTGTTGTATTGTTGACTTTGGAATCCTCTACCTGTATTTCTTCCAAAGTAACCTCTACTGTTAGAAAATAATCAATCCTGGAAGTATTCAAGAGACCACAGCCCCTTCTAGATGATAGAATCCAAGAAATAAGAGAATAATGGCTGAATTTCTGAGAATGGTGAAAATGAAGAGGAATTTCTAGGGTTTGGATTATCTTGAGAAAATCTCCACCATTTTCCATAATCTTGGTGTCTAATACATGCTATTTTCTCAGCAGAACACAATTATGAAGTCAAAACTCAAAAATATTACTTGTACCATACAGACGAGACAATCGTGATTCTGTGAAAACAGACGGTTTTCATCTCCAGCACCTTTCTTCATCAACTTATCACTCAACACATCAGTATTCAGCTCTCTTCATACACATTCAATAGAATTACACAATAGAAGCTCACAAATCTCCATGGATACACAAAGAATAGACTCAACAAATCAAAGAAACCACACAAAGAGGAGAAACACGATTTTTAGCAGGAAACTCTCTCTATTCACTTGGATAGCATGTAAAAAAATGATCAACCAACCCCCTCATAATAGAGGAAATTGTCTTATATACATTTTCAAGTGTCCTTTTTCACACTTGAATTTTGGTCCTTTCGTCTATTATTCTAAAAATATGCTATCTAGGAGTTTCCAAAAATTCTAGAAAAATTACATAAAATTCTATTCTACATAAGGAAGACTCTTCCTTATTTTTACATCAGTTGCATAAATATTTTTACAAGTTTTTGTCGTTTTACAATTAGTTTTCATCCAAAATGCTTCAAAAAATACATCTTCTAACATCCTTCCCCTCCTAAACCTTTTGGCTCCTGACAAAAGACTTTCCTGCTCTTATGTCCTGATTGCTTTCTTCACTTTTTCTTTCTTTGATAGACTTGTGACAGTAAGTCATGACTTCTCCTTTCTGTAATATTCAAGTTATTTACCATTTCAAACAATGCTTTTCTCCACTGTACTGCAGCTTCTGGTTTATCAATCACATCCTTTTTCAAATATTCTATGTAAGCAGCTTCATATGCAGTAAGGCGAGACTTGGTGACTACTGACAAGTTTCCGAATATTTCTGACTCTCTCTCAAAAAACCCATAATCAAATGCATCTTCAAAAATTTGTAAATAATGACTGCCCAAAAATATTACTCTGCTGTAATATGCCATTAAACAGATTATATCAGGTGTTTCGCTAAGATCAAACAATAATGCATCTGTTGGAGAAATGAAGCCAATATAATTTAATGTTCAAATCCCACCTAAATGGTTGAATTTCCCAAAAATAGCCGGCCCAAAGGCAGGATCATGGCCTACAAAAAATTACATGGTGAATACAGTTGAGTTTTGTTATAGCTACATACAAAGATGTAAACGACCCTGCATGCATTTTACTGATCAGAGTAATGAGATTGATTTTGGCTTGTATAGAAACATACACCGATACAAATATCAGAACATTAAATTATATTGGCTTCAATTCTCCAACAGATGCATTATTGTTTGATCTTAGCGAAACACCCAATAGAATCTGTTTAATGACATATTACAGCAGAGTAATATTTTTGGGCAGTCATTATTTACAAATTTTTGAAGATGCATTCGATTATGGGTTTTTTGAGAGAGAGTCAGAAATATTCAAAAACTTGTCAGTAGTCACCAAGTCTCGCCTTACTGCATATGAAGCTGCTTACACAGAATATTTGAAAAAGGATGTGATTGATAAACCAGAAGCTGCAGTACAGTGGAGAAAAGCATTGTTTGAAATGGTAAATAACTTGAATATTACAGAAAGGAGAAGTCATGACTTACTGTCACAAGTCTATCAAAGAAAGAAAAAGTGAAGAAAGCAATCAGGTTATAAGAGCAGGAAAGTCTTTTGTCAGGAGCCAAAAGGTTTAGGAGGGGAAGGATGTTAGAAGATGTATTTTTTGAAGCATTTTGGATGAAAAATAATTGTAAAATGACAAAAACTTGTAAAAATATTTATGCAACTGATGTAAAAATAAGGAAGAGTCTTCCTTATGTAGAATAGAATTTTATGTAATTTTTCTAGAATTTTTGGAAACTCCTAGATAGCATATTTTTAGAATAATAGAGGAAAGGACCAAAATTCAAGTGTGAAAAAGGACACTTGAAAATGTATATAAGACAATTTCCTCTATTATGAGGGGGTTGGTTGATCATTTGTTTACATGCTATCCAAGTGAATAGAGAGAGTTTCCTGCTGAAAATCGTGTTTCTCCTCTTTGTGTGGTTTCTTTGATTTGTTGAGTCTATTCTTTGTGTATCCATGGAGATTTGTGAGCTTCTATTGTGTAATTCTGTTGAATGTGTATGAAGAGAGCTGAATACTTATGTGTTGAGTGATAAGTTGATGAAGAAAGGTGCTGGAGATGAAAATCGTCTGTTTTCACAGAATTGCGATTGTCTCGTCTATATGGTACAGGTAATATTTTTGAGTTTTGACTTCATAATTGTGTTCTACTGAGAAAATAGCATGTATTAGACACCAAGATTGTGGAAAATGGTGGAGATTTGCTCAAGATAATCCAAACCCTAGAAATTCCTCTTCATTTTCACCATTCTCAGAAATTCAGCCATTATTCTCTTATTTCTTGGATTCTATCATCTAGAAGGGGTTGTGGTCTCTTGAATACTTCTAGGATTGACAAAATAAAGATGTGTTAATTCTTTATGCTAAATGATTGGAGAGGACAACTCCAAAGATCAATAACAAACATCTACTACCTCTACCTCTGAAATTACCTCTTTGATTTCTGCCACCTCTTCCTCTTGAATTAAAATTCTGATTATATCCACCATTACTCTGAGTATTATGCCAACAGTCATTAGCTAAGTGATTTGTCTTACCACAAATCCAGCAAGCCTTGACTCCATCTTTATTACTCCTGCCTCTTCCTCTACCTTTGCCACCTCCTCTTCCTCTTAGGAAGTTGGCCTGACTAGTTTTGCCTTCATCTTCTTTTGCTTGTTGCTTCCCTTTGCTATTTTTTTTCTTATCCTTTGAATACATTGCATGACCTGCACTTTTGTCACCTTCACCTTTGACATCCTGCTCAAAGGTTAACATATGTCCTAGCAACTGATTTAAGTCAGGAGTAAAATGATCAAGTGATAATTCAATAGAAAAAATGAATGGCTTCCATTTGTCATCACCTATCAACCCTGTGAGGATTTGCCTTACCAATTTATCCTCCTCAATGTCTTCATCAACTGCACCTAATGCATCTGCAATGTCCTTCATTCTTGTTACATAGTCTGAGACAGATTGAGATGCCTTCTTCTTGAAAGTGGTAAATTCTACCCACAAAGATGCCTTCCTTGACTTTGTGGTGTTTTGAAAATGCTCCTCCAAAGCATTCCATATATCACTTGCACTTTCAAGACCTCTAATGTGAGGTAGCAAGTAGTCATTGACTGCCATATAGATAATGGTCCTAGCTTGAGCATCTCTCTTAATCCAATT
>CM035424.1:175396816-175406816 GCA_020310875.1 Ceratopteris richardii | reverse complement strand
GACTTATACAACTACTGATTACTCTATTCTCATGCTCTCTCATACTTGCCTCAACTTTTTAACTTGTATATATAGGAAAATATTTACAATATCATGACCATACAAAAGTATAAGTGAACTATCTCTGTATTAATGTACATATGTGTACACTTCCTCATCTTTTGGATGTATTCTTCCTTCATGCTTCACAACTTAAATTTTCCTTCAGTCCTTCACTTCCAAACTTTCATTAAAACCTCAATTGTTGATTGCCATGTACCAACAACTCCCCCTCAATCATCAATTGAGGTTTTCTCTATCTTCTTTATACCTGCCATGTCTTTGAATCTCTGTAGCTTTGGTCCATCCAAGCTTTTGGTTAGCATATCAGCTATTTGATTTTTTGTTGAAGTATGTATGACTTCAATCTCTTTATCCATCACCTTCTCTCTTAGAAAATGGTACTGAATCTCGATGTGTTTAGTCCTGGCATGAAACATAGGGTTAACAGCTAAATACAATGAACTCATGTTATCTCCATGAATAGTAGGTGTACTTTGAATGATATCAAAACTCTTCATCACAGTCTTAAGCCATATCACTTCCTTTGCTGCTTCAACCATCCCTTTGTACTTTGGTTCTCTAGATGATAAAGCAATTGTGTGTTGCTTCTTTGAACACCAAGAATTTAACTTATCACCCACATAACACAAGTATCCATAAGTTGATCTCCTATCATCAGGATTACCTGCCCAATCTACATCACTATAAATCTTTATGTTTGTATCTGATGTAAAGCCATAATACAAACCTTCTTTGAGTGTACCCTTAATGTACCTCAACACTCTTTGTCCTACAATCCAATGTTCTTTCCTAGGGCAATGCATGAATTGAGACAAAACTCCAACAACATATGACAAGTCAGGCCTCGTTAATGTAGCATAGATAAGACTCTCAACCAAACTCTGATATAGTTTCATGTCCTTGAACTCTTCACCTCCATATCTGCTCAATTTATGATTCACCTCCATTGGAGTAGGTGCTACGCTGCAATCATTCATCTTAAACTTGAGTAACAAGTTTCTCAAATACCTTTCTTGAGTCACATTCACTCCATGTTGAGTGTATGAAATCTCCATACCCAAGAAATATAACAAGTCTCCCAAATCACTGATTTTGATCTCTTTCTCCATTTGCTTCTTTAGGCTTTGAATACCTTTCTTATCTATACCAATAAGAATTATATCATCAACATATATGCACATATAAATGAAACCATCATCACTTGCTTTAACAAGCAAGCTACTATCTGCTTTAGATACCTGGAACCCAAGTTCTTTCAAGAACTTCACAAGTCTATAATTCCATGCTCTTGGGGCCTACTTCAAACCATACAAAGCTCTCTTGAGCTTGCACACATGATCTGGATACGTTCCATCTCTCAATCCTTGTGGTTGCTCCATGAAAACATCATCTGAAATATAACCATTTAAAAAAGCATTCTTCACATCTAATTGACATAATTTCCAACCTTTACATGCAGCAATAGCTATGAGTGTCCTAATGGTTGTCATCTTTTCCACAGGACTATAGGTCTCATCATAATCTATACCATAAGTCTGAGCAAAACCCTTCACAACAAGTCTAGCTTTATACCTAGACACACTTCCATCTGCATACCTTTTTGTCTTGTAGACCCACTTACATCCAATGATCTTCTGGCTATTTGGTTTAGGAACCAACTCCCATGTCTGATTCTCCATCAATGCATCATATTCTTCCTGCCTAGCTTTCTCCCAATTTTCCTTACCTTTTGCCTCTTCATTTGTAGAAGGGTCTTCATCTACCTTTATCATATAAGCATAATCTTTTGTAGCCAAAAAAGAAGTGTCATAGCTATAGCTTGTAGGTTGCAACTTGTGTCTTGATGACCTTCTAAGTTCTCCACTCCTTGAGGTTTCTGGTTCATCACACTAAGGATAAAATCTTGGCATTTCTTCAACTTCAACCTGTACTTCATTATTCTCCTCTTCATCAAATATCTGAACCTTTGATTTATCTTTCTTTTGATTCACAACTTCTTCATCACCTGCATTAATATTGATTCTACCTGCATACCAAGTACCTTGCTCATCAAATGTAACATCCTTTGATACAAGAAATTGTTTTGTGGATGCACTCCACAACCTATATCCCATCTGCTTATCATCATAACCAATGAATACATACTTTTCAGCTTTAGGTTCCAATTTGTGCCTTAATTGTGATGGCACATATGCATATGCCAAACAGCCAAATACTTTGCAATGGTCTAATGTAGGTCTCTTACCCCACCATGCCTCATATGGTGTCATACCCTGCAAAGCTTTACATGGCAACCTATTAACTAAATAAGTAGCCGTGTTTACAGCCTCATCCCACAAGTAATTTGGGCAATTTTTCTCCTTCATCATGGATCTTGCAAACTCAACAAGAGTTCTATTTCTCCTTTCTGCTACACCACTTTGTTGAGGAGAGTACCTGCAAGTAACCTCTCTCTTTATACCTACATTCCACAAGTAATCACTGAACTCATTAGAGAAATACTCTCCCCCTCCATCTGACCTAAGTCTCTTCAACTTATGACCTATAATTCTCTCTACATACACATGATAGTGTTTAAATGTATTGAATACCTCTGACTTATCTTTGATCACGTAGATAGTGATCCATCTGGTAGCATCATCAACATAAATCACATAATACCTTGAACCATTGATACTAAAATCTCTTGATGGTCCCCACACATGTGTGTACCAATTGAAGCTTATCCGAATACATAAACCATGCTTCGAATAAGATTGCTTATCAGCCTTACCTAATTGACATGCCTCACATCTGTATGTCATATGTTGACCTGCAACATTAGGCAATCCAAGCACTGAACCATTGTTAACCATATATTTGATACCTCTTTCATTGAAATGTCCAAGCCTCTTGTGCCAAAGATCTAACTCAGAGATCTTATGCCCTCCATAAGTAAACAAGGCATGACCAACATTACCTTGAATCTTCAATGTGAGCAATCTTCCTTCTTTCTTACCTAAATAATATGTTTATACCCATTGCTAGGGTCTTCCACAAACACTGCTTCATTAGCGAATCTAAGTTCATAACCTTTTTCAACAATTTGTCCTACACTTATCAAATTCTTAGGAATTGTAGGAACATACAAGACCTTACTCAAGAGGGTACTTCCATCCTTGGCCTTCACTGATCCAATTGACTTCACATTGTGCTTTGTATTGTCACCTGTTTGAACTACATGATTAGTTATCTTATTCTCCAAATCAGTCATCAATGCTATGTTACCACTCAGGTGATTGCTACACCCTGAGTCAATGTAGAAGACTCTTTGGTCTTCACTTTTCCTTTCACAAGTTGCATTCATTATCAATGTTGAATCCTCCTTCTGATCTGAAGCATAATTGTAGTAGGTATTGTTGTATTGTTGACTTTGGAATCCTCTACCTGTATTTCTTCCAAAGTAACCTCTACTATTAGAAAATACTCAATCCTGGAAGTATTCAAGAGACCACAGCCCCTTCTAGATGATAGAATCCAAGAAATAAGAGAATAATGGCTGAATTTCTGAGAATGGTGAAAATGAAGAGGAATTTCTAGGGTTTGGATTATCTTGAGCAAATCTCCACCATTTTCCACAATCTTGGTGTCTAATACATGCTATTTTCTCAGCAGAACACAATTATGAAGTCAAAACTCAAAAATATTACCTGTACCATACAGACGAGACAATCGCGATTCTGTGAAAACAGACGATTTTCATCTCTAGCACCTTTCTTCATGAACTTATCACTCAACACATCAGTATTCAGCTCTCTTCATACACATTCAACAGAATTACACAATAGAAGCTCACAAATCTCCATGGATACACAAAGAATAGACTCAACAAATCAAAGAAACCACACAAAGAGGAGAAACACGATTTTCAGCAGGAAACTCTCTCTATTCACTTGGATAGCATGTAAACAAATGATCAACCAACCCCCTCATCATAGAGGAAATTGTCTTATATACATTTTCAAGTGTCCTTTTTCACACTTGAATTTTGGTCCTTTCCTCTATTATTCTAAAAATATGCTATCTAGGAGTTTCCAAAAATTCTAGAAAAATTACATAAAATTCTATTCTACATAAGGAAGACTCTTCCTTATTTTTACATCAATTGCATAAATATTTTTACAAGTTTTTGTCATTTTACAATTATTTTTCATCCAAAATGCTTCAAAAAATACATCTTCTAACATCCTTCCCCTCCTAAACCTTTTGGCTCCTGACAAAAGACTTTCCTGCTCTTATGTCGTGATTGCTTTCTTCACTTTTTCTTTCTTTGATAGACTTGTGACAGTAAGTCATGACTTCTCGTTTCTGTAATATTCAAGTTATTTACCATTTCAAACAATGCTTTTCTCCACTGTACTGTAGCTTCTGGTTTATCAATCACATCCTTTTTCAAATATTCTATGTAAGTAGCTTCATATGCAGTAAGGCAAGACTTGGTGGCTACTGACAAGTTTCCGAATATTTCTGACTCTCTCTCAAAAAACCCATAATCGAATGCATCTTCAAAAATTTGTAAATAATGACTGCCCAAAAATATTACTCTGCTGTAATATGCCATTAAACAGATTCTATCAGGTGTTTCGCTAAGATCAAACAATAATGCATCTGTTGGAGAATTGAAGCCAATATAATTTATCTGTCTGTCTATCTATCTATCTGTCTATCTATCTATCTATCTATCTATCTATCTATCTATCTATCTATGTACCTACCTATCTATATATCTTTCTATCTATCTGTCTATCTATCCATCTATCTATCTATCTATCTATCTATCTATCTATCTATCTATCTATCTATCTATCTATCTATCTATCTATCTATCTATCTATCTATCTATCTATCTATCTATCTATCTATCTATCTATCTATCTATCTTTCTATCGTTTGATCTATCTATCTATCTATCTATCTATCTATCTATCTATCTATCTATCTATCTATCTATCTATCTATCTATCTATCTATCTATCTATCTATCTATCTCTCCATCTATCTATCTATCTATCTATCTATCTATGTATCCATCTATGTATGTATGTATGTATGTATGTATGTATCTATCTAACTATCTATCTATCTATCTATCTATCTATCTATCTATCTATCTATCTATCCACCTATCTACCTACCTACCTACCTACCTACCTACCAACCTATCTATCTATCTATCTATCTATCTATCTATCTATCTATCTATCTATCTATCTATCTATCTATCTATCTTTCTATCTATCTAGCTTGATGGAGAGTGTTAATCTCCAAACGAACAACCTACTCTTGTAATTAGAGCACCTCTATATCAAGAGTAAGTCAAAACCTTTACCAATTTGGAGGATCAACATTCAATTATAAGGATTCCGGAAAATCTGTGAAAAGGATGATTCTACATAAAGTCTACTGCACATGTCTTTCTCAATGACTTATCAAATGTGTAAAGTTTTTTATAAAACTTTGCACAAGGTGTCGCCTAAAGATTGTGCACCTCCTCCAATTCGAATCACTCCAAAAGATTCAATAGATTTTGAGAAATCAACTTGATAAGTCACCTATGTCTAAAAGTGTACTTCTAAGAAGTCAATTTAGACACCTATAACTTCTAAGACATGGTTCTCCAAGAATAGAACCCGTTTAAGCAAATGCTTTTAGCCACAAGTAGCTTACCTTCCAACTTAAAGATTAAGTGCTTACTTGCTCAAAAATTTAAACTGTGGAAGGAGAACTGATCAAAACATTGACTTCAAATTTTGCGCCTGTTTTAGGAACCAGTAAACACTTCTTCACATACAAATGTTCCTACACATAATTCTCTCAGCCTGATCACAATTGAAAGCTAAAAATTTGTACAGAAGTCAATCACCTATAGACTTAGACTTGTACAAAAGCATTTCACAAAAAAAACACAGAAGGAGAAAACTCAAAAACATCGGGCGCAACATTTTCTTCATTTCTGAGAATTTTACATCTAGTGATGAGAGAGACTTAACTCACTTCTAGGATGTCTAAAAAAATCATACAACTTCTGATTACTCTATTCTCATGCTCTCTCATACTTGCCCCGACATTTTCCATAGTATTTATAGGCAAATATTTACAAACTTATGACTTATCAAAAATATAAGTGACCTATATCTGAACTAATGTACATATGTGTATATTTCTTTCAACTCCTGAATGTAAACTTCTTCTATGCTTCAAAACTTGATCTTGTCTTCATTCTTTGACTTCCAAGACTTCAATTGTTGATTGCTCTGCACCAACAGCTCCCCCTCAATCATCAATTGAGGTTTTCTCTATTTTCTTTATACCTGCTATGTCTTTGAATCTCTGTAGCTTTGGTCCATCCAAGCTTTTGGTAAGCATATCAGCTATCTGATCTTTAATTGAAGTATGTCTGACTTCAATCTCTTTGTCCATCACCTGCAATCCAATGTTCTTTTCTAGGACAATGCATGAATTGAGACAAAACCCCAACTGCATATGATAAATCAGGCTTAGTTAATGTAGCATAGATAAGACTACCAACCAAACTCTGATATAACTTCATATCCTTGAATTCTTCTCAACCATATCTGCTCAATTTGTGATTCACCTCCATTAGAGTAGGTGCTACCCTGCAATCATTCATTTTAAACTTGATTAACAAGTTCTTCAAATACCTTTCTTGAGTCACATACACTCCATGTTGAGTGTATGAAATCTCCATGCCCAAGAAATATGACAAATCTCCCAAATCACTGATTTTAAATTCTTTCTCTATTTGCTTCTTTAGACTTTGAATGCCTTTCTCATCTGTACCTGTAAGAATTATATCATCAACATATATGCACATGTAAATGAACCCATCATCACTTGCTCTAACAAGCAAGCTACTATCTACCTTAGATACTTGAAATCCAAGTTCTTTTAAGAACTTCACAACTCTATAATTCCATGCCCTTGGAGCCTGATTCAACCCATACAAAGCTCTCTTGAGCTTACATACATGATCTGGATACCTTCCATCTCTAAATCCTTGAGGTTGCTCCATGAAAACATCATCTGAATAATAGCCATTCAAGAAAGCATTCTTCACATCTAATTGACATAATTTCCAACCTTTACATGCAGCAATAGCTATGAGTGTCCTGATGGTTGTCATCTTTGCCACAAGACTATAGGTCCAATCATAATCAATACCATATGTTTGAGCAAACCCTTTGACAAGTCTAGCTTTGTACCTAGACACACTTCCATCTGCAAATCTCTTTGTTTTGTAAACCCACTTGCATCCAATGATCTTCAAACTATTTGGTTTAGGAACCAATTCCCAAGTCTGATTCTCCATCAATGCATCATATTCTTCCTGCATAGCTTTCTCCCAATTTTCCTTACCTTTTGCCTCTTCATATGTAGAAGGGTCTTCATCTGCCTTTATCATGTAAGCATAATCTTTAGTAGCCAAAAAAGAAGTGTCATAGCTATACATTGTAGGTTGCCACTTGTGTCTTGATGACCTTCTGAGTTCTCCACTCCATGAGGTTTCTGGTTCTTCACACTCAGGATCAAATCTTGGCATTTCTTCAACTTCAACCTGCACTTCATTATTCTCTTGTTCATCAAATATCTGAACCTTTGATTTACCTTTCTTTTGACTCACAATTTCTTCATCATCTGTATTAATATTGATAGTACCTGCATACCAAGTACCTTGCTCATCAAATGTAACATCCTTAGATACAATGAATTGCTTTGTGGATGGACTCCACAATCTATAACCCATCTGCTTGTCATCATAACCAATGAACACATACTTTTCAGCTTTAGGTTCTAATTTGTGTCTTAATTGTGATGGAACATATGCATATGCCAAACATCCAAATACTTTGCAATGGTCTAATGTAGGTCTCTTACCCCACCATGCCTCATATGGTGTCATACCCTGCAAAGCTTTACATGGCAACCTATTGACCAAATAAGTAGCTGTATTTACAGCCTCAACCCACAAATAATTTGGGCAATTTTTCTCCTTCATCATGGATCTTGCAAACTCAACAAGAGTTCTATTCCTCCTCTCTGCTACACCATTTTGTTGAGGGGAGTACCTGCAAGTGATTTCCCTTTTTATACCTACATTCCACAACTAATCACTGAACTCATTAGAGAAATACTCTCCCCCTCCATCTGACCTTAATCTTTTCAACTTATGACCTGTAATTCTCTCTGCATATGCATGATAGTGTTTAAATGTATTAAACACTTTTGATTTATCTTTGATCACATAGATAGTTATCCATCTGGTAGCATCATCAACATAAATCACATAGTATCTTGAACCATTGATACTGAAATCCTTTGATGGTCCCCACACATCTGTGTGTACCAACTCAAGCTTCTCTGAATACATAAAACCATGCTTGGAGTAAGATTGCTTATGAGCCTTACCTAATTGACATGCCTCACATCTGTATGTCATATGTTGACCTGCAACATTAGGCAATCCAAGCACTCAACCATTGTTAATCATATCTTTGATACCTCTTTCATTGAAATGTCCAAGCCTCTTGTGCCAAAGATCTAACTTAGAGATCTTATGTCCTCCATAAGTGAACAAGGCATGACCAACATTACCTTGAATCTTCAATGTGAACAATCTTCCTTCTTTCTTCCCTAAAACAATTTGTCACCTGTTTGAACAACATGATTAGATACCTTATTTTCTAAATCAGTCATCAATGCTATGTTACCACTCAGGTGATTGCTACACCCCGAGTCAATGTAGAAGACTCTTTGGTCTTCACTTTGCCTTTCACAAGTTGCATTCATTATCAATGTTGAATCCTCCTTCTGATCTGAAGCATAATTGTAGTAGGTATTGTTGTATTGTTGACTTTGGAATCCTCTACTTGCATTTCTTCCAAAATAACCCCTACTACCTCTACCTTTGAAATTACCTCTTTGGTTTCTGCCACCTCTTCCTCTTGAATTAAAATTCTGATTATATCCACCATTACTCTGATTATTATGCCAACAATCATTAGCTAAATGATTTGTCTTACCACAAATCCAACAATCTTTGACTCCATCTTTGTTATTCCCGCCTCTTCCTCTACCTTTGCCACCTCCTCTCCCTCTTAGGAAGTTGGCTTGACTAGATGTGCCTTCATCTTCATTTTCTTGTTGCTTTCCTTTGCTAATTTTCTTCTTATCCTTTGAGTACATTGCATGACTTGTACTCTTATCACCTTCACCTTTGACATCCTGCTCAAAGGTTAACATATGTCCTAGCAACTGATTTAAGTCAGGAGTACAATGATCAAGTGATAATTCAGTAGACAAAATGAATGGCTTCCATTTGTCATCACCTCTCAAACCTGTAAGGATTTGCCTTACCAATTTATCCTCCTCAATGTCTTCATCAACAGCTCCTAATGTATCTGCAATGTCCTTCATTTTGGTTACATAATCTGAGATGGATTGAGAGGCCTTCTTCTTGAATGTAGTAAATTCTAACCACAAAGATGCCTTCCTTGACTTTGTGGTATTTTGGAAATGCTCCTCCAAAGCATTCCATATATCACTTGCACTTTCAAGACCTCTAATGTGAGGTAGCAAGTAGTCATTGACTGCCATATAGATAATGCTCCTAGCTTGAACATCTCTCTTTATTCAATTCTTCAAATCTGACAATTCCTCCCTAGTTGGAACACTAGGATCTCTGAATTGAGGCTTTTCTTCTTCACCTGTAATATAACCTATCAAATCTTTGCTCATTAGATGAGCTTCCATCCTCATTGACCATGTTGGATAGTTCTCTCTATCCAATTTCTCTATCTGAAGAGAATCTCCCATCCTTTCTTGTCTTGTGTATTGAATTCTTTAAACTTTATGAGTAACAGATATACCTTTACTTTGA
>CM035424.1:175351816-175371816 GCA_020310875.1 Ceratopteris richardii | reverse complement strand
GTGGCAAATCGTCCTCTTCGAATTGAGTCGCATGTGATGGTTTCTTACCTGTCTCTTTCTCAATGGCTAACTGGTATTCAGCCATTAACATAAAATACGGTTTATACTATAGCTCGTGCCCAGATATGTATCGTCGCGGGGCCAAATGAGCAAAGAATGGAGATTGTAAAATTCTTTCTTCTATCATCGCCATGGCATGTAATTGTGCCTCTACTCTAGCTGAGTGTGTTGTTCCAAGTTCCTCAATTGTCTTCATCCACGCGAGGGTCGGGAGTTCATAAGTCATCTGGCCTTCGGCCGTGACGCGTCCGCCTGGGATTGGTTGTGGCTCGTACGCCTCTTCAAACGTTTCCTCCACCGGGATGATGACAGTTTCTTTCTCAGCTGGTAGCTCAGGTGGGGAATCTGGCCTTGGCGGTGCTTCATATACTGCAATCCTTGATTCAAGGTTTGATATCTGGGCCCGTAATGCGTTGAGTTCCTCTAAGATGCCAGGAGAGGGGTCCACAGGTGCTGGTATGTCTTGGTGTGCCGGTTCTCGTAACTGGAGTAAGTTATGATCTTCTTTGAGTTTCTGTAACTCCTCGTTCATGCGGTCGTATTCATCTAGCAATCTTACATGATCTTCTAGCAGCATCCTCATGGAGTCTGAGGGAATGGCTTTGAACCGACTAGGACTGAGTGGTTGGTCTGGATGGTCTAGGGCCGCTTCTAAGTTTTCCCGATTCTGGTCCTGTAAGCGCTGGTTTTCCTCCTTTGCTGCTGCTAGATGTCTTCTGAGTAAGGCCATGTTTCGTGTTAGCGTTGCATTGCGAACTGTCTGGGCTCTTAATAAGTTATCCAGGTCAGCAGTGGCTTCCTTGGTTTTTTCTTCGCTTTCTAGTTCTAGTTTATGATAGGCCTCTCGTAATTCCTGGTATCGGCTGTTCAGTGAGGCATTCTCAATAGACAATAAATTAAGCTGCGACTGTAAGTCATTGGTTGTCCTCTACAGCTGCTGGTAATTATCGCCAAGAGATGTGAACTCATCTCTGACTTGCGTCATACACATGAACATCTGCCAAAATGCATTATCTACAGTGGGTGATAGTATTAATGGGGTGCTAAATGAAGATGCAGTGGGTGTAGATGCAACGGGAATGGGGAATGGGGGTGGGAAGGTGGATGCTGTGGTGATTGTGGAAAATTGTGAGGTGCCTAAATATGTTTGTGTCGTGAGTGAAGTGAGTGATGGTGCAGTGGGTGGTGAGATGTCCATGTCATTGGACGTGTCCAGTGCAGTGACCGTGAATATGGGTGTGACCGTGGGTGCTTGTGCTAGTGTAAATACGGGATTTACAAAGGTTGAGGAGTAATTTACAGGGGGGCTAGCTGGTGCAGCTTGGTGGAAAGGGGAAATAGGGTTTACCGTGGGTCGGGGAGGTGAGACTGGGGAGAAGGTTAATGGCGGTGGGAATGGGAAAAGGGGTCGTGGAGGTGTGGGGAAGGACGGGAAAGATGGATGGAGGAATGGGTTGAATGGAAAGGTGGATGTGTGAGGGGGTAGACTGGGTCTAATGGGTGCAGGAATTGTGGGGTGAGTGGTCGTAAAGACGATTTCTGCTACGCCACCGGCGAATGAAGATGTTGGTATGGGAGAAGGAGGGTGAATAGGGGAGGCTAGAGGGATGGGCGGTGATGGAGGAGCGGTTGGGGTGGTCGGTACTTTAGTGACTACTGAGGTATGTACAGTTGTAGCGCGGGGTGGGGAATCTACAAGGATGGTTCCTACTGCCAACAAACTTTCGGGGACGAGGCGTGCCTCCCTGGCTTGTTCTGAAGATTGTGCTCCTGTTGGTACACGAATGTATTCGCCGGGCTTTGAAAGTAGTCCTACTCTGCGGGGGTCAAATTGTGGTAGTGGCTTTCTTTGCAAGTACCTAAGTGCTTCGTTGGAGCCTATTGATTTGACTAACTCTCTGAATCCTTTGATGTATGCCTCTTCGAATCCGCCTGTGACAAGTTCTTGTTCTATTATCGCTTGACTCTCTTCCTCAGTCAGCTTTTTGCGTGCCCAAACCTTTTCCATAGTTCTATACAGCTTCTTAATAGCCACTGTGTAAGCGGCCGCTTTGTAAGTTTCATCTTCATGGGTACTTGTATCACCATGTGTGTCTGTTTGTTGGCCTTGGCCATCTGTCTGTTCATGCTCTTGGGATTCGATAGTGCCCTGGCTTGCTTCGTCATCGCCTTCGTCGTCATCGGTTGCTGTTCTTTCGTCATCAGAGCTAGACACAATCTGTCCTTGTGGCTGATCCCTGGGTGTGGTAGGGTAGCTAGGCCTTTCAAATTCTTGAGAAAATAATTGTCCTTCTGAAAACTGGAACTCATTGGAGAATGCATCGGGCATCTCAAAATCAAAAGTTGGATCCAGTGGTGCTGTTTGTTCTACTTCTAAATGGGGTATTGGAAAAGAGAACGCTTCCGCACCAATGGTGGTGGGAATTTCAGCTGCTGTGGTGATAGGTTCTGTGGTTGTGGCTGCTTGGGGTGCAACAGTACTGGTGGTGCCCTCCGTTACAACTGGTCTTGATAATCTGATACGAATAGGTTGTACTATGGGAGTCGCTGCTGTCGGTGACTGCTCTGGAGATGGTTGTGGCGAGGGTGATTCTAGGACTTGTAGGCATGGGATAGTGCCTCTCATCCGCTTTTCGGCTCTGCCTTTGCTAGCCTTTCTAGCTTTCTTTGTGGTTCCTTTAAATGCCTTCAGTTCCTCACTAGTCATGGCGCGCTCTATGGGTAAATCATATGCCAAACACATATATATAATCCTTGTAAGTGCACAACATCCATTGATGACCTTCTTTCGTTCCCATCTATGTTGTGCCAAATAGAGCTGATCAATTATCCAGCTAGCTAGATCAACCGTTTGAGGTCCAGTACATGCTAAGTATAAACCAAACCAGATTCTCTTGTGGGGCATGGTAAAACGATCCTGAGCTGGGAAAGCAAAATGCTGCATGCATATCCGTAATGGCTTGGAGAGCTCAGGTGTTATAGCAGAAATATCCTCCCACTTAGTTATGTCGCCACGTTTCATCTGCTCTGGGACTAGTCGTTCTCGCTCCGTCGGAGTATGCGTTCCATGTATTTTGAGAGCTGCACGAATTAAATCTTTGGACAAATAAAACCTTCTGAATGGAGGGTCATTTACCAAGGATGGTAACATGAATGTTCCGGGTAGATCCTTGTTCTCTGAAGCTGTCAAGGTGGTTACTAGGTAAAAGCATCTGTAAAAATTGGGTTTAGGCAGAGGGTCACTAAAATATTCTATAAATCCCGCTCGTGCCCAAACGTGCGTTAAATCTTGTGTATTCTGCAGTCCTTCAAATTCTCTTGAAAAGAACTGGTACTTGGTCCATGTGCGAAGATCAAATGCCAAATTGGTCTCAAATATGAAATCAGCGTCTGCTAATGGTCCTGCTAGGCCTTGAAACCAGTGAGAATTACGATGAATCTTCTCAGTATATCCTCTAGGAGGATCGTCGATTGGCATGGGACCTAGAAAACCTTGAAACTCTGGTGGTTGCATCGTAGGATAAGATTCCGCGAGTAATTCTCCAATATTGGCCATTGGTGTGCTTGGGCCAGCTTCTGATGGTCCTTCTTCGGTTTGCATGATGACTGACGAGCTAATGGAAAAGATCTGCTACAAAAGATTAGCACATTAGTATGGAAATTAATTATGATCCCATTAAGGTGAGACCGCAATCCCTTTCCATAACCGATGTGTAAATAGCCAAGTGTCATGAAGTGATTGATGCAATGATTATTTGCAAAACTAATGCAGGTCTCTAGATGCCTACATTGTCAGATTATGCATACATTTCTTGATGAGCTTTTATTATGCATGATGTGGGGTTTTGGTGTATGAATTTATACAAGGTTTGGTTGAGGGTGAATTATTACAAGGGTGGAGTTTAAACGGGGTGGGAGAATTGTTAGATAAGGGAGTACAAGAAGACGTCTGGATACGTTTCGGTATCCATTTCCTAAGAGTCTTTGAGTGGGTGGTGTGTTTCTGCTGAGGGACGAAAAGTGGTATCGGGTTTGGTGGTATTGAAGGATGGAAAGATTTCTGAGGGGTATATATTACATGGATTGAGGGTTGGGCTATAATACATTGTTTGGGTACCCAAATCTGCATGGGTGTGGGTCGATTGATAAGATACTTCTTGGCGATCCAAATCTGCCAAGTATTTGTACTTGGGGAAGAAGATCGAGGGGACTTTGGATGCTGACTCTGCTTCTGTTGAAACTTTGTCCTGTTCTTGTCTGCAGTGTTGCCAATAGCCTGTGGTTGCTGTCCTTTTGGCACCCATATTTGTTTCATGCCACTTGTTCTGTGATGTTGATACTGCTGCTTTCTTTGCCTTGTCTGGTGGTGTCGTCGGTCTGGGTTCCTCTGTTGTGGTTGACTCGTTCGTGGTTGGGTTTGAGAGGTCCATTGGACGCTCTGCTTTGGAAAAGAAGGGAGATCCAACACTTGCGTGACCTGCCCATTAGGAAGTGATTTGTTATTTATCTTTAATCTAGGCCAGTCTGCAGCAAGTTTGGAAGGATGAACACCGTAGGGTGTTGTGCTCATTTGGCCGCTGATGCAACCCACCTAACCGCTGATTGTGTCCATCTGCCCTAGCGGTTGGGTAGCTGCCCCTTCTAGTTTGCAGGAAGCCCCAGGGAAGATCTCCTGTCGTCCTTCTGATTGACAACTGTCCATAGCCAAGCCCGAGTGGGTTGGTGTAGACGTAACGTGACTGATCTGACCCAAGATCTCCCGGTCTTCCGTCGCATGCATTTCATAGGGTCTAGGGTTACAAAACTCAGTTGGAATGCCGTTAGGGAAGTCAAGCGGTATCACTCGCTTCTGTTCTAAGGTTCCAATCTGTAAGGAGCCTTGTCTAAGATTTAGGTCCACTGAGTGATCGTATAGCCAATCTTGGCCAAGGATTAGGGGTTCTATTAGGTCGTCATCATGGCACACTAGTAGCTTCACTATCATGGTCACTTCCTTAATGAGGATAGGAAGGTCCACCTCACCCATGCAAGGGGTTTCCATGCCTCCTAGCCCTATGAGGTATGCCTCAATTGGCCGCATTTCTATTCCTGAATCCTTATAGTGGGAGCATCTAATCGCACTAGTCGCAGCACCTGAGTCAATTAAAGCCCTGAGCTCTTGGCCAAGGTTGTCGTGCTCTAGCCTGACTGTAATGAATGGTCTCCTGTCCACTATACTAGGATGAGTGGTTGACTTTACTTGACACATGGCCATGGGATATCTGGGTGTAGTTTCCAGATGGTTATAATGTTCTCTCCCTAGTCCTTGTCTTCTTAACTTCATGCGTTTAATGCGTTCTATTGCTTTTGCTTGAGCTTCCGCTCGTATTCTATTTTCTTCCTCCTTACGCTTCTTTGCCAACGTGAGTCGTCTAAGCATATCCTCAGTAAGAGGTTCCTGATATAGCTTGACTCTACATCCACTAATATAATTAGGCATTACGTCTCCTTCTAAGGTGGCTAACTGTACTGCTCCACTTGTTGAGAGTCTGTTAATGATCATAGGTCCATAACCTCGCTTTTCTAACTTACGTGTGTGTTGCTTTAGCGTATATACTAGAACTAAATCTCCTTCTTTTAGGCCTTTATCTTTCACATGTGCATCAAAATATGCTTTCTGTCGCTTCTTCGCTGCATATATTCCTACTGCTGCCTTTAGCCTGGTTTCTCCTAATCGTTCCAAGTCCATTATTCTAGCTGATAATTCATGGCCGGTCCACTGATGTTCTTGTGCAACCTTAAGGGTCGGTATCAAGAAGTCCAAAGGAAGCACCGCATTCTGACCAAAAACCATCTGAAAGGGAGTTGCATTGAGTACGGTCTTGTAGGCCACTCGATATGCCCAAACAGCGTGGTGTAAGTGTTTGTCCCAATCTGAACGTTTGTTGTTCACGAGTTTCGTCAGTACGTTACAAAGGATCTTATTAGTGCTTTCAGCCTGACCCTTGGCCTGAGGATGATATGGTGCAGATTTCTTGTGAATCACCATAAAATCCTATAACAAATATTCAATGACTTGGTTTAGAAAGTGAGTTCCGCGATCGCTCACTAACTCTATAGGCAATCCATATCTTGTAAAGACATTCTCAAATAAGAATTTTGCAGTTGTGTGTGCATCATTCTTTTTTGTGGCTTTTGCCTCTACCCATTTGGTAAGATAATCTGTGGCAACAATAATGTATTTAGCATGTGTACCTTTTGCAGGGGGGTTAATGGGTCCTACAAAGTCTATACCCCACTTAGAAAATGCACGTCCGCCCATCATGGGTTTCAATGGCATTTCATCTCTGCGAGTAGGAAACTGAGTTCTTTGGCACACATCACATCTCTTAACATAGGTATGTGCATCCATGTGAAGAGTGGGCCACCATAATCCTGCAAAGAGGATGGCTTTGATTATCCTTTCAGGTCCAAAATGACCTCCTGCAACACTTTGGTGTGCAGTCTCTAGTATGCTCAGATAATCGCTCTCATGAACACATTGTCTTAGATATCCATCTCGTCCTCTTTTGTATAGATTATCCCCAATAAGTGAATAATCTTGAGCTTCCTGCTCCAGACTACGTTGTCGAGCTAAGGTCATTCCTTGAGGGAATGTCTTCGTCCTCAAATATGTCACTAATGGTTCACTCCAGTCTGGTGTGAGAGACACGTGATATAATGTAGCATGCTCTACTGGTGGTCTTTCACAACAAACATTGCATTCCTTACACAACTTGTAGACATCTGCTTCCATTGAAGGCCAATATACTCCTAGTCTATGCAGAGTCTGTAGTGTTCGATGTTTCGAATGATGTTGCTTTAATGCACCTACGTGTGCTAATTGCAACCAATTTGCATGTTCTGATTCATCTACACAACAAGCAAGAATCTTTTGATTATCCTGTTTATATATGCTTCCTGCTATGATTTGGTATCTCTGAGATTTGGTAATCTCTCCTTCTTTGATCTTTATCTTAGGATTCTTGGGTCCGTATGTGAGAATAGGGACTATAGGCTTAGCCCATTCTGGTGCTATCTCAAGGTTAAACAAATATGCGTCTGGTAACTCATCCACTACTCCTTGAGGAGCTTCTCTTGAGGTTAATCTTGAAAGGTGGTAAGCTCTAAGATGTGTCTTTCCTTTCCTGACTACGACTTCAAAATCATACTCCATGAGTAATAGAAACCAACGTATTAGTCGTCCTGTGTTACATGGCTTGTTGACTAAGTACAATAGGGCTTGATGATCGGTAAAGAACTTGAATTTGTTGGCCAACAAATATTGCCTAAACTTCTTTACCGTGTAGATCATCCCTAATCCTTCTCGTTGCGTAGTGGTGTAATTTCTTTCTGCTGCGTTCAATTGTCTGCTAGCATAAGCTATGGGGAGATCTATGTTACCTTCACTCATGGGTTGTGCTAACACACATCCTATGGCATAATTGGATGCATCCACATGTACATGGAATGGCTTACTCCAATCTGGGGTAGTCAATATAGGTGCTGAGCACAAGCGTCGTTTAAGTTCATTGAATGAATTTTCACATTCATCTGTCCATTCAAAATTGGTTAAAAGAGAGTACAAAGGCTTGGCTATGATTGTGTATGAATCTCTTATAATAACCACAATGGCCCATAAATGCCTGTACCTCTTTCACATTAGTTGGTCTAGGTAATTCTGCAATTACCTTCACCTTTTCTTCATCCGTAGAGATTCCATTTTTTGACACAATGTGTCCTAGAATTTTGCCTTGTCTGACCATGAAAACACATTTTTCTCGGTTCAAACAAACCTGATATTCTCGACATTTGTCAAATATTTGTCTTAACTCTGGGATATGCGTCTGCCTGATATTAGAATGAGCACATATGTCATCGACATATACTTCCAAACTCTTGTGTAGGAATTCCTTAAAAACATGACACATGAGTCGCTGGAAAGTGGCGGGTGCATTTGTTAAGCCAAATGGCATCACACGAAATGCAAATATGCCCCATTCAGTGGCAAATGCCATCTTGTGTTGATCTTCTGGAGCAATGGCTACTTGATTATAGCCTGAAAAACCATCAAGAAAGCTATAAACTTCCTTGCCCGCAACTCTTTCCAATAGATGTTCCGTGATAGGAAGAGGATAGCTATCTCTAATCGTGGCGGCATTAACTTTTTTAAGGTTAATACATACACGCAATTTTCCATTCTTCTTGGGCACAACCACAATGGGGGATACCCATTCGGTATGCTCAATTTCGTAAATGAATCCTGCTTCTATCAAGCGATCTATCTCCTCTTTAATCTTCGCAGCGTAGTTATCATTGTACGTGTAAGGTTTCTGTTTCGTAGGTTTTGCATCTGGAGTCATAGGGATTCTATGAGAACATATATTTGGATCTACTCCTTTCAAATCTTTGTAACTCCAAGCAAAAACATCTCTATATTCGCGCAATAGGGCAACTAGCTCTTCTTCTTCTTCAGTTGTCAAATCATGCCCTATGTATGTACATTTTTCTTCTTCTCCTTCTATGGCTATGATTATTTTCTTGGTTTTCTCTCGGTTATCATATACTTGTCCGTCATTCGCCTTTCTATTAGGCATTCGTACCATGATTCTTCTATCTTCGATTTCATATTTCTTGAAATTCTCAGGTACCTCAAATAAAGATTCTTCTTTTTCTGACATGGTTTCTTTCTTCTTCCTTTTCTTGCCTTCACTTTTTCTAGTCACTTGAGTGGCTATTCTCACGTCATTCATAACTTCCTCGTGTCTCTGAGGGTGAGTCTCTACTTCGTAGAAATATTCTTCCTCTGATGCAAAGGGTGGGTCCATGATAATTGATTCTAAATCGAAATCGCTTGCATCCTCAAATGCATCAGTGTTAGGTTCACACTCTTCTAAAATTGCATCGCACATGATTGGTTCTATCGTAAAAACTGAAATGTCATAGCCATCCTCGTCACAGTGGGGTGTCCATTGTTCTTCATTAATGGCTACATCCATGGTTGCTAGGATTTCTGCCCAACCATGGGGTTCAAACTCTTCGTCTGGGAATACTACTGGTGCGTAAGCTGGATCTTGAAGGGTTCGTGGATGTTGTTCTGCACCTAAGGTCCTGGCTTCTAATCGTTCTTCCTCTTGTTTTGCAACTTTACACATCCATAAATGAGTATCCTCATGCAACCAAGAAGGATCTGATTCTAATGAGTGCACGGATTCCGTCTCTACCTGAGTCTTATGGATGGTATTCCATTGTATTGGGGGTACGTCTCTATGTGAATAGTCTTTAAGATTGACTTTGGTAGTCACTCCTAAATGTTGCAAGTACAAAGAATTAGTTCCCCAATCTTGTACAATTTGCAACTGACGCATGAATGGTCGTCCAAATATCATCTCATATGCATGATTTTTACTAAAATCACAAATGGCAAAGGTATGCTCAAACTCTACACCACAAGTGGTGAGAGATATTCCTTCTAGTAAGCCTAATGGTTTTTCTATGTGTCCGTCAGCCATTTGTAGCTTCATCCTGGTGGGTCTTAATGCTGGCTTACCCCAATGTTTCCATAAAGCGATGGTAGCTATGGCTACTCCGGCTCCTGAATCTAAGATGGCTTTCGTGGTGTAGCCCTGATGGGTTATTGGAAGATACGTGTTACCTTCCTCTCCTTCACTTACATCTCCAATCTTTTCTATGGGTATCTCTGGTACCTTATTTTGTGATCCTATTTGTGAGGGAGTAGTAGCAAGCTCAGGGAATTGATTTGCTACATGTTTCCACAATTCTGGTTTTACCTTCAACAACTCCTCTAGAGTGAGATTACACTGTACTTTGGTATTCTTGATCACTTCCGTGTTTCTAGGGATTACTGATTCTTCATTCCTCACTATTATCGTGGGTGCTCTCATACTAATAGACTTTGCTTCCCAAGGTCCTGTGAATTGAGGTAATTCTTGTAAAGAATTAGATTCAAAAGCTGTGTGTTCACTCAGTTGTTCCTCCTCTACCTCATCGTAAATAGAGGGGATGTCTTGGGGAAATTGTTCCTGCAAGTCATCTATTTCTCGAATAGGAGGATGGGTTCCTTGTTCCTTTCTCCATTTCTCTTCTTGGATTTCTCTCAAAAATTCATGTGAATATTTATGTATGGAAGACAAATTGTCTTGACTTTCTGTATTGGGTATTTGAGACAGGGATGGTGCATTATTTTCCTGTGTCTCTGGGACAATAGAGTTCCTATGCTCATCCTTTTTCTCTTTGCTTTCTATCAAGTATTCTAACCTCTCCATTAGTCCTTGAAAGTGTAATTCCGGTTTCGCCATGTTATTCCAATTAAGATATCTAGAGGCTTCGAACAAAGCTTGTGCTAGTTCTACCATTTTCATGCAAA
Organism: Ceratopteris richardii; assembly: GCA_020310875.1. Taxonomy (NCBI): domain Eukaryota; kingdom Viridiplantae; phylum Streptophyta; class Polypodiopsida; order Polypodiales; family Pteridaceae; genus Ceratopteris; species Ceratopteris richardii. The sequence continues at coordinate 175,361,351 of CM035424.1, read as the reverse complement.
GTTTAGTTCTCTCAATTTCTAGATCAGCTCGAGGGTAGTCTTTGCTCATTTCAGCTACTTGAGGTCCCTCTTTTAATCTAGCCTGATATGCACAAAACATCATGTCTAGATTTTCTAGTATGGGTTCCGCTAAAACTGATCCTGATTTCTGAGCTGGATTCTCTAGATTCAAGTCCTGCGACGTCAATTCTAGGATTTTGGCTCTAGATTCCTTTAAACTTCCTTCCAACTCAATTATCTTTTTACTCCATTTTCTCTTAATTCTTTCTCTAGAATCTTTCCAAGATTTTGTCTTTTTACTGCTAGATTCTACAACTTCACTACTTCCAGCTACTTTCCCTTGATTAAGTTGTTGGTTCTGTAAGAGCGCCTGGGCTCTTGTGATAGCTTGAATAGGCATGTATGTAGGGTTGGATCCATATGCGTTATTTACAATACCTATCACGTTGATCGGTGTCACATTCGAAGCATTAACAGGGTTCTTAGGACAATCTTTGATTATATGCTCTTTGCCACAATCGGCACAAAAGCCTTGTATGTTATAGTACTGTGATTTTCCTGATATCGGGGGATGTGGACAATCCTTTATGAAATGGTCTCCTTGGCACCTAAAGCATGTGTTGGTGCAAAACAAGCCTACACACATTGGCTTGGACATTGGAACCTTGGAAGAACTAAAGCTTGAACCCTTGAAGGATATATTCACATGGAACAATGATCATAGGAACCTATGCTTATAGGTTATTATCTTTTATCTCTTGTAAAAGTCAATATGACTTTAACCACTCATGTAATCACACCTACTAGTTTGAGTCGTGGAAAAGTAGATGATGTGATTGAGGGAATATCTCCCTAAGTTTAGTGGAGAGATTTTAGGGAACTTCAATTTGAATTTCAAAATTCAAATGACCAATCAACACCTATAAAAACTATGGAGAAAAGTCGCGGGTATGTATCACTCTCCCCGAGGCATTTCTGAGAGAATTTTTGAGTGTGTGTGAGCTATACCATAGCCAACACCTCTGAGTACCATTGGGCATTACATATCATGCCAATGGGAATGTACAATCAATAGATCTAATACATATACTCATATTGATCATCTCTGTTTTTTCTCTGAGTGTACCCTTCAACTCTGTCAACTTCAACAAGGCATAACTCAAGATCTACTGAACCAAATCAAGAGTTCTATAGCTCATTAGAACCAGCTCAAGGTCTTCTACAAGCATAAAAAATCTCAGAAGTTTTCATTCAGTCATTGGGGAGAAATTGCAGTCGAAGTGATCTCTGGTATTTCTCTGTACAGTTCCTAAAAAATCGGGGGTACACCTTATTTTGCTAAAGTGATTTCTCTAAGTGTGGTTTATCATTTTCCCTCATTCCACTTGCAAATGGAAGCTTACTAGGCTAATAGAATATCTCTAGAAGGAATCTTGCTAATTGTAACTACACTGGTCACATTGAGCATAACACTGAACAGGTATCAAGACCAAAATAGAAAGTTTTCAAGTCTTGTGATTTTCAAAGTAGTCTGTTTTGATCAAGTCATTACTCAAATCTTTTCCAAAGTACATATAGCATATTTTGGTATCATTTGGAAGCTCAAGGAGTCTTCTAAGCATATCTGAAGAGAAAGGAGGGCAGGTGTGAAGCAGGTTTTGCAGCATCAACTGATCTTCTGAGTGCATCCAGCCATCACTTCCAACAGTGGTATCAGAGCAAATAAGGTAATCATGGGTGATGGTTTCCCTTCCTTCATTGACAAATTGGACAGAAATAATTACCAGGCTTGGTCATTGAGAATGAAGACCTATCTACAAGGGAGAAGCTTGTATGGATACATTTCAGGAGATGAGGAGTTGCCCTCATTCAAGACCAGAGGCCTACCTACAAAGGATGAACATGAGAAGCTCAACCAATGGTGTGCAAAAGATGCCTTGGCAAGGTCATATCTCCTAAACTCTATTTCTGATTTCCTTCTACCTCATGTAAGGAATTGCAAGACTTCCCAAGAGACTTGGGAAACCTTTTCAACTTATTTTTCATCAAGCACAAGAGCCAGAAAGAATCAGCTATGGGTTGAGTTTACAACTCTTAGGAAGCAATCAAAACAATGTGTCTCAGACTTTGTCACCAAAGTCAAGGACATTGCAGACCAACTTGCAAGTGTTGGAGAAGAAATTGAGGAAGAGCAAATAGTCAGACAAGTAATCAATGGACTAAAGGCAGATGACAAGTGGGAGAGCTTTACCACAGCAATGGACTTGTACATGGACATCCAAGCACCTGATTTGACAACTCTGATTGGACAACTTTTTACACATGAAGCAAAGATCACAAAAAATGGAGAGCAATCAAAAGGTAACAATCCCTCTGCCCTATATACTGATAAGAAGACTAAAGACAAGGGTAAAAACAAAAAGGTTGATGAAGAAGGCTCTACCTCCCAAGCAAACTATGCAGGGAGAGGTAGATCATCTAGAGGTAGGGGCAGAGGAGGCAAGTCAGGTAGGGGGAGACCCTACAACCAATCTCCATGCAATATTTGTGGCTTGTCTAACCATACTACAGATGAATGCTACAAAACCTACAAGAACCAAAGAGGAAGAGGTCACCAAAGAGGAGGATACTCTCAAGGCAGAGGTAGATTCAATCAATCTCAAGGCTACCATGGCTACAACAATAATTACAACAATAACTACAATCACAATGGCAACTATCAAGGTGGATACAGGAATAGGAAAGATTACAACAATTATGCAGAGGAGCAAGATGATTCCTTGTTGATCATGAACATGACATCTAAATCAGGTATCAATGATGATCACTTATTCTATATTGATTCAGGTTGCTCTAACCATGTAGCTGGAAATGTTGCCTTACTCTCTGATTTGGAAGAACCCAAAGGCAAGCACCAAGTACAGACAGGTGATGACACTAAACATTCAGTTGTTAAAGTAGGCAATGTCAAAACAAGTGATGGTAATCAGAATTTATTGAGCAGAGTATTGTATGTTCCAACAATCACCAAGAATCTGATGAGTGTAGGTCAGATTGTGGAAAAAGGTCTACAGGTCAGGTTCACTCAACATGGTGCATATGTGGAGGATCCAAGACATGGATTCAGAAGGATAGCCAAGGGAGAGAAATCAGGTAGATTGTTTACCTTTGAACTTGAAGACACTAAGAATATTGCTTTGTACAACTATAAGGACCAAACCCTATCAGAATTGGAGATTTGGCACAAGAGATTAGGTCACATTGGAGAGAGAACCATAAAGCAAATGAGTAGGGATCAATGTGTGCTTGGGATACCTAATGTATCCAAGCAACACATGATATACAAGTGTGGGGCTTGTCAATTTGGTAAGTCACACAGATTGCCCTATACCAAGAAAGGTTTTATGCATGAAGATTATCTGGAATTGGTGCATACAGATGTTTGGGGACCTAGCAAGGAGCCATCCATATCTGGATCAAGGTACTATGTGTCCTTTATTGATGACTATAGCAGGTGGACTGTCTTATACTTCATGAAACATAAAGATGAAGTATTTAATTGTTTCAAAAGGTATCTTGCATTAGTTGAAAATCAAACAGGTAGACATTTGAAGAAGCTAAGGTCAGATGGTGGTGGAGAATACTTCTCCAATGACTTTGAAGACTTCTTGCAGGAAAGAGGTATCAAGAGGGAGATTACTACAAGGTACTCACCTGAACAAAATGGGGTAGCTGAAAGAAGGAATAGACTCATTGTAGAGACAGCTAGATCTATGCTAAATGAAAAGAAATTACCAAATTATCTTTGGGCAGAGAGTGTATCTACTGCCACATACTTAATCAACAGGTTTCCATCAAAAACACTTGATGGAATGACACCCTATGAGGCTTGGCATGGTAAGAGACCATCTCTGGATCATTGTAAAATCTTTGGGTGTGTTGCATATGTGCATATTCCCTCACAGGTAAGGGGAAAGCTAGACCCTAAGGCTGAAAAGTGTATCTTCATTGGTTATGATTTAAACCAAAAGGGATACAGATTTTACAACCCCTCAAACAAAGGCTTCAAGGTAAGCAGAGATGTCATATTTGATGAGAATGATTCATGGTATGAAAATGAGTGCAGGAAAGTTAGCCTACCTTATGATATGGAAGAAGACTTTCCCAAGCTTATCAGGCAAGAACCAATTCAGAAAGAGGACACAAGCTCAGATGATGAAGACACCATCAACATTGAAGAGTTCAAGGCTTGGAAATCCAAAGGGAAGATGAAGATGAAGAAACTAGAAGACAATCCAGAATCCTCAACTCAAGCTATGAGGAGATCTCAAAGAGAAAAGAAGAAACCTATTAGGTATGGGTATGATACTTCACTTGTAACAAAGCACTCTGTATATCTTGCAAAGGATATCTTGAATGAAGAACCAGGTACATTTGAAGAAGCAATCACTAAACCAGAATGGAAGGAAGCAATGGATGAAGAAATGGAGGCTCTCAAGGAGAGTGATACTTGGGACTTGGTACCCAAGAAGGACTCCATGAAGGTGATAGGATCCAGATGGATCTACAAACTCAAGAGGAACTCAGATGGTACAATAAACAGGTATAAAGCTAGGTTGGTAGCCAAGGGTTTTGCACAAACCCAAGGCATTGATTATGAGGAGACATTTTCTCCTGTGGCCAAGATGCCAACTATCAGAGTTATGGTGAGTGTAGCTGCATCCAAGAATTGGAACATGTACCAATTGGATGTGAAGAATGCATTCTTGAATGGATGGATATCTGAAGAAGTCTACATGTCACAACCACCTGGCTATGAAGATCCCAATAAGGTGAATCATGTTTGTAAATTGAAGAGGGCTCTGTATGGATTGAAGCAGGCACCTAGAGCATGGAATTACAGGTTGACAACCTATCTCCTAGATCAAGGATTTATGATGAGTAAAGCAGATACTTCATTGTTTATCAAAAGGAACAATTCAGAGGTAATATATTTGTGTGTCTATGTTGATGACATCATTATTACAGGAAATGATGTTCAGGGAATAAGACACATCAAAGGACAGATGATGAAGGAATTCAAGATCAATGATCTTGGATTATTGAAGTACTTCCTAGGACTTGAATTGGTCTATACAAATTCAGGTATCTTTATTACCCAGAAGAAGTACATTCAGGACATGGTCAAGAAGTTTAATTTGCAGGAAGCTAAAGTCTCAAACATTCCTATGGAGGTCAACCACAAACTCAGTGCACATGAAGGAGAAGAACTCAAAGATATTACAGGTTACCAAAGTTTGGTAGGTAGTCTAAATTATGCTACCTTAACCAGGGTTGATATATCTTATGGTGTTAGTGTACTTAGCCAATTTATGCATAAACCAAGAGTACCACATTTGGAGGCAGCAAAGAAAATAGTAAAGTACCTAAAGGGAACACAAAATCATGGTTTGTACTTTCCATATTCATCAGACATTGATATTAAGGTATACTCAGATGCAGATTGGGCAGGTTGCAAGGATGACAGGAGAAGCACATCTGGTTACATATGCTTTGCAGGTGATAAACCAATTTCTTGGTCATCCAAGAAACAACCCACAGTAGCTTTGTCATCTACTGAGGCAGAGTATAGAGGGCTAGCCAATGCCACTCAAGAAGCCATATGGTTGAAGCTATTATATTCAGAATTGGGCCTATACACAAGGCCACCAATCATATTTGGTGATAACACAAGTTCTCTTCACCTAGCAGCTAATCCAATTTATCATGCTAGGACAAAACACATAGAGGTTCACTACCACTATGTGAGGGAGAAGTTACTTAGCAAAGAAATTCAATTATCATATGTGTCTACTAATATACAATGTGCAGATTTGCTTACTAAAGCCCTGGATGGAAGCAAGCTATGCAGATTTAAATCCATGATTGGATTGCAGGAAATAATTGAGGACTAGAGAAGAAGACTTGAGCCAAAGTGTTTGGCTTGAGGGGGAGCTGTTGGTGCAAAACAAGCCTACACACATTGGCTTGGACATTGGAACCTTGGAAGAACTAAAGCTTGAACCCTTGAAGGATATATTCACATGGAACAATGATCATAGGAACCTATGCTTATAGGTTATTATCTTTTATCTCTTGTAAAAGTCAATATGACTTTAACCACTCATGTAATCACACCTACTAGTTTGAGTCGTGGAAAAGTAGATGATGTGATTGAGGGAATATCTCCCTAAGTTTAGTGGAGAGATTTTAGGGAACTTCAATTTGAATTTCAAAATTCAAATGACCAATCAACACCTATAAAAACTATGGAGAAAAGTCGCGGGTATGTATCACTCTCCCCGAGGCATTTCTGAGAGAATTTTTGAGTGTGTGTGAGCTATACCATAGCCAACACCTCTGAGTACCATTGGGCATTACATATCATGCCAATGGGAATGTACAATCAATAGATCTAATACATATACTCATATTGATCATCTCTGTTTTTTCTCTGAGTGTACCCTTCAACTCTGTCAACTTCAACAAGGCATAACTCAAGATCTACTGAACCAAATCAAGAGTTCTATAGCTCATTGGAACCAGCTCAAGGTCTTCTACAAGCATACAAAATCTCAGAAGTTTTCATTCAGTCATTTGGGAGAAATTGCAGTCGAAGTGATCTCTGGTATTTCTCTGTACAGTTCCTAAAAAATCGGGGGTACACCTTATTTTGCTAAAGTGATTTCTCTAAGTGTGGTTTATCATTTTCCCTCATTTCACTTGCAAATGGAAGCTTACTAGGCTAATAGAATATCTCTAGAAGGAATTTTGCTAATTGTAACTACACTGGTCACATTGAGCATAACACTGAACAGGTATCAAGACCAAAATAAAAAGTTTTCAAGTCTTGTGATTTTCAAAGTAGTCTGTTTTGATCAAGTCATTACTCAAATCTTTTCCAAAGTACATATAGCATATTTTGGTATCATTTGGAAGCTCAAGGAGTCTTCTAAGCATATCTGAAGAGAAAGGAGGGCAGGTGTGAAGCAGGTTTTGCAGCATCAACTGATCTTCTGAGTGCATCCAGCCATCACTTCCAACAGCATGGTCCTCTAGGGCCCTGTGGTCTCTGTTGTCTTACTTGGGGCCGTGGATTTGGGTTTGTGTACATCACATTAGCATAGTCTGGCTCCCAACTAGGTTCCACTGGTGGACTATCATAATGATATGTTTCTACGTGTTCTGGTGACTCTGTGTAATATGCGGGTGGACTATCTACATGCGTAGAGTCAAAACTGTTCGAATTTGGGTCACTCTCTATGATCAAAGGTGAAGAAGGCACTAAGGCCCTGCTTAGGTTCTCTTCTGCAGCAGCGTATTTGACTGAGATGACATTCGTTGGTGGGGGTGGCTGCTGAGCTAAGACATGTTGAGGTCTCTGTTGAGCCTGGTATGGGTAGTTCTGAGGAGGCCTATAGTAATAAGGCTGAGCATTGTATTGGCCTTGATACCTACCTGGCTGTGCATATGCTTGCGGGTAGTTCTGTCTCACGGTCTGTTTGTTGTATGGGCAGTCCTGAGCCGTATGATTCGTGTATCTTCTCTCAATTGTACAGTATTGGCCACTAGGGTTGGCTTGAGGTTGTGGTGCATTGGTGCACACATTTGCCAAATGATTTCCACCACAGGTGTAACAATGCTTGTTTGTTAGCACCCTAGGTTTACTAGAAACTCCTAGTTTTTGGGCCACTTTTCTGCAAGGTCTTCTACTGAGCTAGACAATTTTGTGGATGCTAGAGATGAACAGTCTGAGTCCTTATAGACCTTTGAGAGTTCCAACTCATCTCCTAAGTTGTCCTCAATGTCTATACAAATTCTTATACATTGCTCTAGCATTCTCGATTCTTTTAGGTACACGTAGGAGCGTAGTTTAGAGCTCAACAAGCCATCTAGAAACAATGAAACTTGCTTGGCCTGTGAGGGTAACTCTTGCATTGGACATCGTTCAACATATTGTCTAAACCTACGTCCTGCCAGTCTTACAGTTTCTTGAGGGGTTTGTTTAAAGCTATGAATCAACGAAGACGTGTCATGTCTAATCCCACTTTTAGAGGATTCAGTGATGAATGACTCTAAAAAGTGATGGATGTCTCTAAATTGCCTTTGTTGCAAAGGTTGGAACCAAGTTAAAGCTGTATTCTTTAACGTTAGTCCAAATGCGTTGTATTACGTGAACATGTCTTCAACTTGTTCTGCTCTTAGTACTTGCTTGAATTCTTCTACATGGTCATAGGGATCTCATGTCCCATCAAAGTAATTTTTCATGGATTTCACTAACTGAGTGGAGTCTCAATATTCTTGCGTGTTCACGTGGTCTAGGTAGAGGAAAATCATCTCTACCACCTGTTATTCCATGATCTCTTTGTCTATCCGCTCTATTAGTGTCCGTGGTTGTTCTATCTCTCCCTATGGGATGAGTGAAGCTTACTTCAGGTCTTTCTTTATTTTTCTCTCTTTGATTTCCATGGGCTAAGGATGTTCTTGCCCCTTGTTGACTTGTATTCATGTTCGTTCTAGATGGAGGGAATACCAATTCACCTCTCCATGTGTATGTGTTTTTAGCGTGGTCAGGCACCACAAAGACTCTTTCTGAAGTCTCATCCAGGTATACAACCTTTCCAGGTGTATCCGGGTCCTTGAACTCGTATATCGTGATGATACCTACCTCACTAAGTAGTTCTGTCTTGTATCTCCAAAAGGCTTCATCAGTTTCTTTATTTACAAACAACTCTATGCTTCTGTTGTCCTGAGGGATCCATTATGGGGTTAGTACTCGTGTCAGTACAGATGTCCCTCTAGGTGTTCTAGGCTCTTCTAATGGTTCTTTTCCTTGAGATTTAGTTTCCGTCTCTAGCTGAATCACGCCAAACTCATTGGTTTTGTTTGGCTGCGTACTTAAGATGTACATTGTTCCTTCCTTGTCTATGTACGCGTCTCTCTCAAATTTCACCACTGGACGTTCCAATCCAATGGGTTGATCGGGGTTGTGCATTTGCACCACTTGCCTTCGCAAACCATCCTCATAGATGCGACCACCTAATCGGTTGGTTCGGAGAAACTCTAGTTGTGTTCTATAGGGTCCTTCTGGTTTTTCTAAGTATGCTACATTTGACCCTACTTCTAGTCTTTCTGTGCTAAATGCCATTTCTGATTCACTCGTGTCTGAGTTCTCGTAGAGATAACTAGTGTTCAATTGTTGAGCCCACGATCGTGCAGTAGTTCTTACACTTGCCTCGGATGATCTAAGGCTTCGTCGGTCTGACTTACCTATATGTTTGCCCGATCTAAGGTTCATTAATTTTCTTCCTTGCACACTCAGTACACGCTCAGATCGTCAATGATTCTTTGTGATTACTTTCTTGATTCTTTTTAGATTTCTTTAGATTCTTGTCTTAATGTATGCATCAGGAATTCGACTTTTCGTGGTTCTTTGAGTTCTCGTTCCGTCAGACTTATGTTCTTTCCTTTAGGTTTTCGTGTCACACACCTTTAC